>JAHLWY010002587.1:0-11441 GCA_020002185.1 Paraescarpia echinospica | reverse complement strand
CTGTCACATACACCCTACTTTGCACCCACTGTCACATACAACTTCCTAATGTCCAACTGTCACATACACCCTCCTCTCTACCAACTGTCACATACACCCTCCTATCGACCCACTGACACATGCACCCTCCTACACGCCCACTGTCACATACACCCTCCTATGTGCACACTGTCACATACACCCTCCTACGCGCCCACTGTCACATACACCCTACTATGCACCCTTTGTCACATACACCCTATAATGCACCCACTCTCAGATACACCCTCCTACGCGCCCACTGTCACCTACACTCTACCATGCACCCACTGTCACATACACCCTCCTATGCACCCACTGTCGCATACACCCTCCCATGGGCCCACTGTCTCATACACCCTCCTTTGGGCCCACTATCACATACACCCTCCTATGGGCCCACTGTCACATACACCTTCCTATGGGCCCACAGTCACATACACCCTACAATGATCCCACTGTCGCATACACCCTCCTATATGCCCACTGTCTCATACACCCTCCTTTGGGCCCACTATCACATACACCCTCCTATGGGCCCACTGTCACATACACCTTCCTATGGGCCCACTGTCACATACACCCTACAATGAACCCACTGTCGCATACACCCTCCTATGGGCCCACTGTCACATAACCCTCCTATGGGCCTACTGTAACATAATCCCACTATGCACCCTTTGTCACATACACCCTACTATGCACCCACTCTCACATACACAATCCTATGGGCCCAATGTAACATAACCCCACTATGCACCCATTGTCACATACACCCTACTATGCACCCACTGTCACATACACCCTCCTATGGGCCCACTCTCACATACACCCTCCTACACGCCCGCTGTCACATACACCCTCCTACGTGCCCACTGTTACATACACCCACATATGCACCGACTTTCATATACACCCTACTATGCACCCACTGTCACATACACCCTCCTATGGGCCCACTGTCACATCACCCTATTAGGCACCCACTGTCACGTACACCCTCCTATGCGGACTCTCACATACACCCTACTATGCACCCACTGTAAAATACACCCTCCTATGCACCCGCTGTCACATACACCCTACTATGCAACCACTGTCACATACACCCTCCTATGCACCCACTGTCACATACACCCTCCTATGGGCCCACTGTAACATAACCCCACTATGCACCCATTATCACATACACCCTACTGTGCACCCACTGTCACATACACCGTCCTATGGGCCCACGGTCACATAAACCCTCATATGCACCCACTGTCACATCTACCCTACTATGCACCCACTGTCACATACACCCTCCTATGGGCCCACTGTCACATACACCCTCTTATGCACCCACTGTCACATACACCCACCTCTGCGGACACTGTCACATACACCCTCCTATGGGCCCACTGTCAGATACACCTTCCTATGCACCCACTATCACATACACCCTTCTATGGGCCCACTGTCACATACAATCCACTGTGAACCCAATGTCAGATACACCCTGCTGTGCGGACACTGTCACATACACCCTCCAACGTGCCCACTGTCAGATACAACCTCCTGTGCACCCACTGTCATGTACACACTCCTATGGGCCAAATGTCACACCCACCCTCCTATCTACCCACTGTCACATACACCCTCCTATGGGCCCACTCTCATATCCACCCTACTATTCACCCACTGTCACATACACCCTCCTATCTACCCACTGTCACATACACCCTCCTATGGCCCCACTGTCACATACACCCTCCTATGCGACCACTGTCACATACACCCACTACGCACCCACCTTCACATACGCCCTCCTATGGGTCCACTGTCACATACACTTCCTATGGGCCCACTGTCACATACACCCTATAATGCACCCACTGTCACATACATCCTCCTACGCGCCCACTGTCACATACACCCTTCTACGCACCCACTGTCACATACACCCTCCTATGTGCGCACTGTCACATACACCTTGCTATGCACCCACTGTCACATACACCCTACTATGCACCCACTGTCACATACACCCTCCTAATGGCCAACTGTCACATACACCCTCCTCTCTACCCACTGTCACATACACCCTCCTATGGACCCACTGTCACATGCACCTTCCTACACGCCCACTGTCACATACACCCTCCTATGTGCACACTGTCACATACACCCTCCTACGCGCCCACTGTCACATACACCCTACTATGCATCCATTGTCACATACACCCTATAATGCACCCACTGTCACATACACCCTCCTACGCGCCCACTGTCACCTACACTCTACCATGCACCCACTGTCACATACATCCTCCTATGCACCCACTGTCGCATACACCCTCCCATGAGCCCACTCTCTCATACACCCTCCTTTGGGCCCACTATCACATACACCCTCCTATGGGCCCACTGTCACATACACTCTCCTACGCACCCACTGTCACATACACCCTCCTATGTGCGCACTGTCACATACACCCTGCTATGCACCCACTGTCTCATACACCCTACTTTGCACCCACTGTCACATACAACTTCCTAATGGCCAACTGTCACATACACCCTCCTCTCTACCAACTGTCACATACACCCTCCTATCGACCCACTGACACATGCACCCTCCTACACGCCCACTGTCACATACACCCTCCTATGTGCACACTGTCACATACACCCTCCTACGCGCCCACTGTCACATACACCCTACTATGCACCCTTTGTCACATACGCCCTATAATGCACCCACTCTCAGATACACCTTCCTACGCGCCCACTGTCACCTACACTCTACCATGCACCCACTGTCACATACACCCTCCTATGCACCCACTGTCGCATACACCCTCCCATGGGCCCACTGTCTCATACACCCTCCTTTGGGCCCACTATCACATACACCCTCCTATGGGCCCACTGTCACATACACCTTCCTATGGGCCCACAGTCACATACACCCTACAATGATCCCACTGTCGCATACACCCTCCTATATGCCCACTGTCTCATACACCATCCTTTGGGCCCACTATCACATACACCCTCCTATGGGCCCTCTGTCACATACACCTTCCTATGGGCCCACTGTCACATACCCCCTACAATGAACCCACTGTCGCATACACCCTCCTATGGGCCCACTGTCACATACACCCTCCTATGGGCCTACTGTAACATAATCCCACTATGCACCCATTGTCACATACACCCTACTATGCACCCACTCTCACATACACAATCCTATGGGCCCAATGTAACATAACCCCACTATGCACCCATTGTCACATACACCCTACTATGCACCCACTGTCACATACACCGTCCTATGGGCCCACGGTCACATAAACCCTCATATGCATCCACTGTCACATCTACCCTACTATGCACCTACTGTCACCTACACCCTCATATGGGTCCACTGTCACATACACCCTATTATGCACCCACTGTCACATACACCCACCTCTGCGGACAATGTCACATACACACTCCAACGTGCCCACTGTCAGATACACCCTCCTGTGCACCCACAGTCACGTACACACTCCTATGGGCCAAATGTCACACACACCCTCCTATCTACCCACTGTCACATACACCCTCCTATGGGCCCACTTTCACATACACCCTCCTACACGCCCGCTGTCACATACACCCTCCTATGTGCCCACTGTCACATACACCCTACTATGCACCAACTGTCACAAACACCCTCATAAGCGCCCACTGTCACATACACCCTCCTACGCGCCCACTGTCACATACACCCTCCTATGGGCCCACTCTCATATACACCCTACTATTCACCCACTATCACATACACCCTCCTATATACCCAGTGTCAGATACACCCTTCTATGGGCCCACTGTCAAATACACCCTCCTATGGGACCACTGTCACATACACCCACTACGCACCCACCGTCACATACGCCCTCCTATGGGTCCACTGTCACATACTCTTCCTATGGGCCCACTGTCACATACACCCTATAATGCACCCACTGTCACATACACCCTCCTACGCGCCCATTGTCACATACACCCTCCTACGCACCCACTGTCACATACACCCTCCTATGTGCGCACTGTCACATACACCCTGCTATGCACCCACTGTCACATACACCCTATTATGCACCCACTGTCACATACACCCTCCTAATGGCCAAATGTCACATACACCCTCCTCTCTACCCACTGTCACATACACCCTCCTATGGACCCACTGACACATGCACCCTCCTACACGCCCATTGTCACATACACCCTCCTATGTGCACACTGTCACATACACCCTCCTACGCGCCCACTGTCACATACACACTACTATGCACCCATTGTCACATACACCCTATAATGCACCCACTCTCACATACACCCTCCTACGCGCCCACTGTTACCTACACTCTACCATGCACCCACTGTCACATACACCCTCCTATGCACCCACTGTCGCATTCACCCTCCCATGGGCCCACTGTATCATACACCCTCCTTTGGGCCCACTATCACATATACCCTCCTATGGGCCCACTGTCACATACACCTTCCTATGGGCCCACTGTCACACACACCCTACAATGAACCCACTGTCGCATACACCCTCCTATGGGCCCACTCTCTCATACACCCTCCTATGGGCCTACTGTAACATAATCACACTATGCACCCATTGTCACATACACCCTACTATGCACCCACTTTCACATACACCATCCTATGGGCCCAATGTAACATAACCCCACTATGCACCCATTGTCACATACACCCTACTATGCACCCACTGTCACATACACCGTCCTATGGGCCCACGGTCACATAAACCCTCATATGCATCCACTGTCACATCTACCCTACAATGCACCTACTGTCACGTACACCCTCCTATGGGTCCACTGTCACATACACCCTATTATGCACCCACTGTCACATACACCCACCTCTGGGGACACTGTCACATACACCCTCCTATGGGCCCATTGTCAGATACACCTTCCTATGCACCCACTATCACATACCCCCACCTATGGGCCCACTGTCACATACACCCCACTGTGCACCCAATGTCAGATACACCCTGCTGTGCGGACACTGTCACATACACCCTCCAACGTGCCCAATGTCAGATACACCCTCCTGTGCACCCGCTGTCATGTACACACTCCTATGGGCCAAATGTCCCACACACCCTCCTATCTACCCACTGTCACATACAACCTCCTATGTGCCCACTCTCATATACATCCTACTATTCACCCACTGTCACATATACCCTCCTAAGGGCATAATGTCTCATACACCCTCCTATCTACGCACTGTCACATACACCCTCCTATGGGCCCACTGTCACATACACCCTCCTATGCGACCACTGTCACATACACCCACTACGCACCCACCGTCACATACGCCCTCCTATGGGTCCACTGTCACATGCACTTCCTATGGGCCCACTGTCACATACACCCTATTATGCACCCACTGTCACATACACCCTCCTACGCGCCCACTGTCACATACACCCTTCTACGCACCCACTGTCACATACACCCTCCTATGTGCGCACTGTCACATACACCCTGCTATGCACCCACTGTCACATAACCCTACTATACACCCACTGTCACATACACCCTCCTAATGGCCAACTGTCACATACACCCTCCTCTCTACCCACTGTCACATACACCCTCCTATGGACCCACTGTCACATGCACCCTCCTACACGCCCACTGTCACATACACCCTCCTATGTGCACACTGTCATATACACCCTCCTACGCGCCCACTGTCACATACACCTTACTATGCACCCATTGTCTCATACACCCTATAATGCACCCACTGTCACATACACCCTCCTACGCTCCCACTGTCACCTACACTCTACCGTGCACCCACTGTCACATACACCCTGCTATGCACCCACTGTCGCATACACCCTCCCATGGGCCCACTGTCTCATACACCCTCCTTTGGGCCCACTATCACATACACCCTCCTATGGGCCCACTGTCACATACACCTTCCTATGGGCCCACTGTCACATACACCCTACAATGAACCCACTGTCGCATACACCCTCCTATGGGCCCTCTGTCACAAACACCCTCCTATGGGTCTACTGTAACATAATCCCACTATGCACCCATTGTCACATACACCCTACTATGAACCCACTGTCACATACACCATCCTATGGGCCCAATGTAACATAACCCCACCATGCACCCATTGTCACATACACCCTACTATGCACCCAATGTCACATACACCGTCCTATGGGCCCACGGTCACATAAACCCTCATATGCATCCACTGTCACATCTACCCTACTATGCACCTATTGTCACGTACACCTTCCTATGGGTCCACTGTCACATACACCCTATTATGCACCCACTGTCACATACACCCACCTCTGCGGACACTGTCACATACACCCTCCAACGTGCCCACTGTCAGATACACCCTCCTGTGCACCCAGGGTCACGTACACACTCCTATGGGCCAAATGTCACACACACTCCTCCTTTATCTTTTAAATTTTACTCTGCTCACATATACACCCTCCTATGGGCCCACTCTCACATACACCCTCCTACACGCCCGCTGTCACATACACCCTCCTATCTACCCACTGTCACATACACCCTCCTATGGGCCCACTGTCACATACACCCTCCTATGGGACCACTGTCACATAAACCCACTACGCACACACCGTCACATACGCCCTCCTATGGGTCCACTGTCACATACACTTCCTATGGGCCCACTGTCACATACACCCTATAATGCACCCACTGTCACATACACCCTCCTACGCGCCCACTGTCACATACACCCTCCTACGCACCCACTGTCACATACACCCTCCTATGTGCGCACTGTCACATACACCCTGCTATGCACCCACTGTCACATACACCCTACTATGCACCCACTGTCACATACAACTTCGTAATGGCCAACTGTCACATACACCCTCCTCTCTACCCACTGTCACATACACCCTCCTATGGACCCACTGACACATGCTCCCTCCTACACGCCCACTGTCACATACACCCCCCTATGTGCACACTGTCACATACACCCTCCTACGCGCCCACTGTCACATACACCCTACTATCCACCCATTGTCACAGACACCCTATAATGCACCCACTCTCAGATACACCCTCCTACGCGCCAACTGTCACCTACACTCTACCATGCACCCACTGTCACATACACCCTCCTATGCACCCACTGTCGCATACACCCACCCATGGGCCCACTGTGTCATACGCCCTCCTTTGGGCCCACTATCACATACACCCTCCTATGGGCCAACTGTCACATACACCTTCCTATGGGCCCACTGTCACATACACCCTACAATGAACCCACTGTCGCATACACCCTCCTATGGGCCCACTGTCACATACACCCTCCTATGGGCCTACTGTAACATAATCTCACTATACACCCATTGTCACATACACCCTACTGTGCAACCACTGTCACATACACCATCATATGGGCCCAATGTAACATAACCCCACTATGCACCCATTGTCACATACACCCTAATATCCACCCACTGTCACATACACCGTCCTATGGGCCCACGGTCACATAAACCCTCCTATGCAGACACAGTCAGGTGCACCCTGCTGTGCAGACACTGTCACATACACCCTCCAACGTGCCCACTGTCAGATACACCCTCCTGTGCACCCACTGTCACGTACAATCTCCTATGGGCCAAATGTCGACACACCCTCCTATCTAGCCACTCTCACATACACCCTCCTATGGGCCCACTCTCACATACACCCTCCTACACGCCCGCTGTCATATACACCCTCCTATGTGCCCACTGTCACATACACCCACATATGCACCCACTTTCATATACACCCTTCTATGCACCCACTGTCACATACACCCTCCTATGGGCCACTGTCACATACACCCTACTATGCACCCACTGTCACATACACCCTCCTATGCGGACACTGTCACATACACCTTACTATGCACCCACTGTCACATACACCCTCCTATGGGCCTACTGTAACATAATCCCACTATGCACCCATTGTCACATACACCCTACTATGAACCCACTGTCACATACACCATCCTATGGGCCCAATGTAACATAACCCCACCATGCACCCATTGTCACATACACCCTACTATGCACCCACTGTCACATACACCGTCCTATGGGCCCACGGTCACATAAACCCTCATATGCATCCACTGTCACATCTACCCTACAATGCACCTACTGTCACGTACACCCTCCTATGGGTCCACTGTCACATACACCCTATTATGCACCCACTGTCACATACACCCACCTCTGCGGACACTGTCACATACACCCTCCTATGGGCCCATTGTCAGATACACCTTCCTATGCACCCACTATCACATACACCCACCTATGGGCCCATTGTCACATACACCCCACTGTGCACCCAATGTCAGATACACCCTGCTGTGCGGACACTGTCACATACATCCTCCAACGTGCCCACTGTCAGATACACCCTCCTGTGCACCCACTGTCATGTACACACTCCTATGGGCCAAATGTCCCACACACCCTCCTATCTACCCACTGTCACATACACCCTCCTATGTGCCCACTCTCATATACATCCTGCTATTCACCCACTGTCACATATACACTCCTAAGGGCATAATGTCACATACACCCTCCTATCTACGCACTGTCACATACACCCTCCTATGGGCCCACTGTCACATACACCCTCCTATGCGACCACTGTCACATACACCCACTACGCACCCACCGTCACATACGCCCTCCTATGGGCCCACTGTCACATGCACTTCGTATGAGCCCACTGTCACATACACCCTATAATGCACACACTGTCACATACACCCTCCTACGCGCCCACTGTCACATACACCCTACTACGCACCCACTGTCACATACACCCTCTTATGTGCGCACTGTCATATACACCCTGCTATGCACCCACTGTCACATAACCCTACTATGCACCCACTGTCACATACACCCTCCTAATGGCCAACTGTCACATACACCCTCCTCTCTACCCACTGTCACATACACCCTCCTATGGACCCACTGTCACATGCACCTTCCTACACGCTCACTGTCACATACACCCTCCTATGTGCACACTGTCACATACACCCTCCTACGCGCCCACTGTCACATACACCCTACTATGCACCCATTGTCACATACACCCTATAATGCACCCACTGTCACATAACCCTCCTACGCGCCCACTGTCACCTACACTCTACCATGCACCCACTGTCACATACATCCTCCTATGCACCCACTGTCGCATACACCCTCCCATGAGCCCACTCTCTCATACACCCTCCTTTGGGCCCACTATCACATACACCCTCCTACGCACCCACTGTCACATACACCCTCCTATGTGCGCACTGTCACATACACCCTGCTATGCACCCACTGTCACATACACCCTACTTTGCACCCACTGTCACATACAACTTCCTAATGTCCAACTGTCACATACACCCTCCTCTCTACCAACTGTCACATACACCCTCCTATCGACCCACTGACACATGCACCCTCCTACACGCCCACTGTCACATACACCCTCCTATGTGCACACTGTCACATACACCCTCCTACGCGCCCACTGTCACATACACCCTACTATGCACCCTTTGTCACATACACCCTATAATGCACCCACTCTCAGATACACCCTCCTACGCGCCCACTGTCACCTACACTCTACCATGCACCCACTGTCACATACACCCTCCTATGCATCCACTGTCGCATACACCCTCCCATGGGCCCACTGTCTCATACACCCTCCTTTGGGCCCACTATCACATACACCCTCCTATGGGCCCACTGTCACATACACCTTCCTATGGGCCCACAGTCACATACACCCTACAATGATCCCACTGTCGCATACACCCTCCTATATGCCCACTGTCTCATACACCCTCCTTTGGGCCCACTATCACATACACCCTCCTATGGGCCCACTGTCACATACACCTTCCTATGGGCCCACTGTCACATACACCCTACAATGAACCCACTGTCGCATACACCCTCCTATGGGCCCACTGTCACATAACCCTCCTATGGGCCTACTGTAACATAATCCCACTATGCACCCATTGTCACATACACCCTACTATGCACCCACTCTCACATACACAATCCTATGGGCCCAATGTAACATAACCCCACTATGCACCCATTGTCACATACACCCTACTATGCACCCACTGTCACATACACCATCCTATGGGCCCAATGTAACATAACCCCACTATGCACCCATTGTCACATACACCCTACTATGCACCCACTGTCACATACACCGTCCTATGGGCCCACGGTCACATAAACCCTCATATGCATCCACTGTCACATCTACCCTACTATGCACCTACTGTCACGTACACCCTCCTATGGGTCCACTCTCACATACACCCTGTTATGCACCCACTGTCACATACACCCACCTCTGCGGACACTCTCACATACACCCTCCTATGGGCCCACTGTCAGATACACCTTTCTATGCACCCACTATCACATACACCCTTCTATGGGCCCACTGTCACATACACCCCACTGTGAACCCAATGTCAGATACACCCTGCTGTGCGGACACTGTCACATACACCCTCCAACGTGCCCACTGTCAGATACAACCTGCTGTGCACCCACTGTCATGTACACACTCCTATGGGCCAAATGTCACACACACCCTCCTATCTACCCACTGTCACATACACCCTCCTATGGGCCCACTCTCATATCCACCCTACTATTCACCCACTGTCACATACACCCTCCTATCTACCCACTGTCACATACACCCTCCTATGGCCCCACTGTCACATACACCCTCCTATGCGACCACTGTCACATACACCCACTACGCACCCACCGTCACATACGCCCTCCTATGGGTCCACTGTCACATACACTTCCTATGGGCCCACTGTCACATACACCCTATAATGCACCCACTGTCACATACATCCTCCTACGCGCCCACTGTCACATACACCCTTCTACGCACCCACTGTCACATACACCCTCCTATGTGCGCACTGTCACATACACCCTGCTATGCACCCACTGTCACATCCACCCTACTATGCACCCACTGTCACATACACCCTCCTAATGGCCAACTGTCACATACACCCTCCTCTCTACCCACTGTCACATACACCCTCCTATGGACCCACTGTCACATGCACCTTCCTACACGCCCACTGTCACATACACCCTCCTATGTGCACACTGTCACATACACCCTCCTACGCGCCCACTGTCACATACACCCTACTATGCACCCATTGTCACAAACACCCTATAATGCACCCACTGTCACATACAC
>JAHLWY010002586.1:0-11443 GCA_020002185.1 Paraescarpia echinospica | reverse complement strand
AGTAGACCTCACACATTGAAGGTGGAAGTAGACCTCACACATTGAAAGTGGAAGTAGACCTCACACATTGAAGGTGGAAGTAGACCTCACACATTGAAAGTGGAAGTAGACCTCACACATTGAAGGTGGAAGTAGACCTCACACATTGAAGGTGGAAGTAGACCTCACACATTGAAGGTGGAAGTAGACCTCACACATTGAAGGTGGAAGTAGACTTGTCAACGGTGGCGCTCCGTGATATGTCCGCGTCCAACGCCCACTACCTACTGCCCACTGTCTACTCACTCCACTGTCTACTACCTACTGTCCACTGTCCACTTACTCCATTGTCTACTACCTACTACCCACTGTCTACTCACTCCACTGCCTACTACCTACTGCCCACTGTCTACTCACTCCACTGTCTACTACCTACTGCCCACTGTCCACTCACTCCACTGCCTACTACCTACTACCCACTGTCTACTCACTCCACTGTCTACTGCCTACTGCCCACTGTCTACTCACTCTGCTGTCTACTACCTACTGTCCACTGTACACTCACTCCACTGTCTACTACATACTACCCACTGTATACTACCTACTGCCCACTGTCTACTCACTCCACTGTCTACTGCCTACTGCCCACTGTCTACTCACTCTACTGTCTACTACCTACTGCCCACTGTCCACTCATTCCACTGCCTACTCACTCCACTGCCTACTACCTACTTTCCACTGTCTACTCACTCCACTGTCTACTACCTACTGCCCACTGTCTACTGCCTACTGCCCACTGTCTACTAACTCTACTGCCCACTGTCCACTCACTCCACTGTCTACTGCCCACTGTCTACTCACTCCAATGTCTACTACCTACTGCCTACTGCCCACTGTCTACTACCTACTACCCACTGTCCACTCACTCCACTGCCTACTCACTCCACTGCCTACTACCTACTGCCCACTGTCTACTCACTCCACTGTCTACTACCTACTGCCCACTGTCTACTGCCTACTGCCCACTGTCTACTAACTCTACTGCCCACCATCCACTCACTCCACTGTCTACTGCCCACTGTCTACTCACTCCACTGTCTACTACCTACTGCCTACTGCCCACTGTCTACTACCTACTGCCCACTGTCCACTCACTCCACTGTCTACTGTCTACTCACTCCACTGTATACTGTCCACTTTCTGCTCACTCCACTGTCTACTACCTACTGTCCGCTCACTCCACTGTCTACTACCTACTGCCCACTGTCTACTCACTCCACTGTCTACTGTCTACTGCCCACTGTCTACTCACTCCACTGTCTACTGCCCACTGTCTACTCACTCCACTGTCTACTACTTACTGCCCACTGTCTACTCACTCCACTGTCTACTACGTACTGCCCACTGTCTACTCACTCCACTGTCTACTGCCTACTGCCCACTGTCTACTCACTCCACTGTCTACTACCTACTACCCACTGTCTACTCACTCCACTGCCTACTACCTACTGCCCACTGTCCACTCACTCCACTGTCTACTGCCCACTGTCTACTCACTCCACTGTCTACTGCCTACTGCCCACTGTCTACTCACTCTGCTGTCTACTACCTACTGTCTGCTAACTCCACTGTCTACTGCCCACTGTCTACTGACTCCACTGTCTACTACCTACTGCCCACTGTCTACTCACTCCACTGTCTACTACCTACTGTCTGCATACTCCACTGTCTACTACCTACTGCCCACTGTCCATTCACTCCACTGTCTACTGTCTACTGTCTACTACCTACTGTCTACTCACTCCACTGTCTACTGCCTACTGCCCACTGTCTACTCACTCCACTGTCTACTACCTACTGCCCACTGTCTACTCACTCCACTGTCTACTACCTACCGCCCACTGTCTACTCACTCCACTGTCTACTACCTACTGCCCTCTGTCTACTCACTCTACTGTGTTGGGACTCTGACAGTGTCCAGTCACCCCCATACACATATAACATATAGACAGAAGGTTGGGACTCTGACAGGGTCCAGTCACCCCCATACACATATAACATAGAGACGGAAGGTTGGGACTCTGACAGGGTTCAATCACCCCCATACACATATAACATATAGACAGAAGGTTGGGACTCTGACAGTGTCCAGTCACCCCCATACACATATAACATATAGACGGAAGTTTGGGACTCTGACAGTGTACACATATAACATATAGACAGAAGGTTGGGACTCTGACAGTGTCCAGTCTCCCCCATACACATAAAACATATAGACGGAAGGTTGGGACTCTGACAGTGTCCAGTCACCCCCATACACATATAACATATAGACGGAAGGTTGGGACTCTGACAGTGTCCAGTCACCCCCATGCACATATAACATATAGACAGAAGGTTGGGACTCTGACAGTGTCCAATCACCCCCATATACATATAACATATAGACGGAAGGTTGGGACTCTGACAGTATCCAGTCACCCGCATGCACATATAACATAGAGACGGAAGGTTGGGACTCTGACAGTGTCCAGTCACCCCCATACACATATAACATATAGACGGAAGGATGGGACTCTGACAGTGTCCAGTCTCCCCCATACACATATAACATATAGACAGAAGGTTGGGACTCTCACAGTGTTCAGTCACCCCCATACACGTATAACATATAGACAGAAGGTTGGAACTCTGACAGGGTCCAGTCACCCCCATACACATATAACATATAGACGGAAGGTTGGGACTCTGACAGTGTCCAGTCACCCCCATACACATATAACATATAGACGGAAGGTTGGGACTCTGACAGTATCCAGTCACCCGCATGCACATATAACATAGAGACGGAAGGTTGGGGGACTCTGACAGTGTCCAATCACCCCCATACACATATAACATATAGACGGAAGGTTGGGACTCTGACAGTATCCAGTCACCCGCATGCACATATAACATAGAGACGGAAGGTTGGGACTCTGACAGTGTCCAGTCTCCCCCATACACATATAGACAGAAGGTTGGGACTCTGACAGTGTCCAGTCACCCCCATACACATATAACATATAGACGGAAGGTTGGGACTCTGACAGTGTCCAGTCACCCCCATACACATATAACATATAGACGGAAGGTTGGGACTCTGACAGTGTCCAGTCTCCCCCATACACATATAACATATAGACAGAAGGTTGGGACTCTGACAGTGTCCAATCACCCCCATACACATATAACATATAGACGGAAGGTTGGGACTCTGACAGTATCCAGTCACCCGCATGCACATATAACATAGAGACGGAAGGTTGGGACTCTGACAGTGTCCAGTCTCCCCCATACACATATAGACAGAAGGTTGGGACTCTGACAGTGTCCAGTCACCCCCATACACATATAACATATAGACGGAAGGTTGGGACTCTGACAGGGCCCAGTCACCCTCATACACGTATAGACGGAAGGTTGGGACTCTGACAGTGTCCCGTCACCCCCATACACATATAACATATAGACAGAAAGTTGGGACTCTGACAGTGTCCAGTCACCCCCATACACATATAACATATAGACAGAAGGCTGAGATTCTGACAGTGTCCTGTCACTCCCCATACACATATAACATACAGACGGAAGGTTGGGACTCTGACAGTGTCCAGTTACCCCCATACACATATAACATATAGACGGAAGGTTGGCACTCTGACATTGTCCACTCACCCCCATACACATATAACGTATAGACGGAAGGTTGGGTGTAGGGTTAGATAGAGAGAAAAAGTTGGGGTTAACCTCGAGAAAATTTAAACAACCACAAGGTGGTTGTATAAATTTTTAGAAAATTTTGTTTTTGTCCCTCTCGGACAAAAACATAACATTTTTGCGAGATTATCCCCAACTTTTTCAAAAGTTGGGGTTAACCTCGAGAAAATAAAAAAAACCACAAGGTGATTGTATAAATTTTTAGAAAATTTTGTTTTTGTCCCTCTCGGACAAAAACATAACATTTTCGCGAGGTTAACCCCAACTTTTTCTCTCTATCTAACCCTACACCCAACCTTCCGTCTATACGTTATATGTGTATGGGGGTGAGTGGACACTGTCAGAGTGCCAAACTTCCTTCTACATGTTATATGTGTATGGGGGTAACTGGACACTGTCAGAGTCCCAACCTTCCGTCTGTATGTTATATGTGTATGGGGGGTGACAGGACACTGTCAGAATCTCAGCCTTCTGTCTGTATGTTATATGTGTATGGGGGTGACTGGACACTGTCAGAGTCCCAACTTTCTGTCTATATGTTATATGTGTATGGGGGTGACTGGACACTGTCACAGTCCCAACCTTCCGTCTATACGTGTATGAGGGTGACTGGGCCCTGTCAGAGTCCCAGCCTTCCGTCTATATGTTATATGTGTATGGGGGTGACTGGACACTGTCAGAGTCCCAACCTTCTGTCTATATGTTATATGTGTATGGGGGTGACTGGACTCTGTCAGAGTCCCAACCTTCCGTCTATACGTGTATGAGGGTGACTGGGCCCTGTCAGAGTCCCAGCCTTCCGTCTATATGTTATATGTGTATGGGGGTGACTGGACACTGTCAGAGTCCCAACCTTCTGTCTATATGTTATATGTGTATGGGGGAGACTGGACACTGTCAGAGCCCCAACCTTCCGTCTCTATGTTATATGTGTATGCGGGTGACTGGACACTGACAGAGTCGCAACCTTCCGTCTATATGTTATATGTGTATGCGGGTGACTGGACACTGACAGAGTCCCAACCTTCCGTCTATATGTTATATGTGTATGGGGGTGACTGGACACTGTCAGAGTCCCAACCTACTGTCTATATGTTATATGTGTATGGGGGAGACTGGACACTGTCAGAGTCCCAACCTTCCGTCTATATGTTATATGTGTATGGGGGTGACTGGACACTGTCAGAGTCCCAACCTTCCGTCTATATGTTTTATGTGTATGGGGGAGACTGGACACTGTCAGAGTCCCAACCTTCTGTTTATATGTTATGTGTGTACACTGTAAGAGTCCCAAACTTCCGTCTATATGTTATATGTGTATGGGGGTGACTGGACACTGTCAGAGTCCCAACCTTCTATCTATATGTTATATGTGTATGAGGGTGACTGGACCCTGTCAGAGTCCCAACCTTCCGTCTATATGTTATATGTGTATGGGGTTGACTGGACCCTGTCAGAGTCCCAACCTTCCGTCTATATGTTATATGTGTATGGGGTTGACTGGACACTGTCAGAGTCCCAACACAGTAGAGTGAGTAGACAGAGGGCAGTAGGTAGTAGACAGTGGAGTGAGTAGACAGTGGGCAGTAGGTAGTAGACAGTGGAGTGAGTAGACAGTGGGCAGTAGGTAGTAGACAGTGGAGTGAGTAGACAGTGGGCAGTAGGCAGTAGACAGTGGAGTGAGTAGACAGTAGGTAGTAGACAGTAGACAGTGGAGTGAATGGACAGTGGGCAGTAGGTAGTAGACAGTGGAGTATGCAGACAGTAGGTAGTAGACAGTGGAGTGAGTAGACAGTGGGCAGTAGGTAGTAGACAGTGGAGTCAGTAGACAGTGGGCAGTAGACAGTGGAGTTAGCAGACAGTAGGTAGTAGACAGTAGAGTGAGTAGACAGTGGGCAGTAGGCAGTAGACAGTGGAGTGAGTACACAGTGGAGTGAGAGGACAGTGGGCAGTGGGCAGTAGGTAGTAGGCAGTGGAAGTAGGTATTGGACAGTGGGCAGTAGGTAGTAGACAGTAGAGTGAGTAGACAGTGGGCAGTAGGCAGTAGACAGTGGAGTGAGTAGACAGTGGGCAGTAGGTAGTAGGCAGTGGAGTGAGTGGACAGTGGGCAGTAGGTAGTAGACAGTGGAGTGAGTAGACAGTGGGCAGTAGGTAGTAGACAGTGGAGTGAGTAGACAGTGGGTAGTAGGTAGTAGACAGTGGAGTGAGTAGACAGTGGGCAGTAGGTAGTAGACAGTGGAGTGAGTAGACAGTGGACAGTAGACAGTGGAGTGAGTAGACAGTAGACAGTGGAGTGAGTGGACAGTGGGCAGTAGGTAGTAGACAGTGGGCAGTAGGCAGTAGGTAGTAGACAGTGGAGTGAGTAGACAGTGGGCAGTAGGTAGTAGACAGTGGAGTGAGTAGACAGTGGGCAGTAGGTAGTAGACAGTGGAGTGAGTAGACAGTGGGCAGTAAGTAGTAGACAGTGGAGTGAGTAGACAGTGGGCAGTAGACAGTGGAGTGAGTAGACAGTGGGCAGTAGGTAGTAGACAGTGGAGTGAGCGGACAGTAGGTAGTAGACAGTGGAGTGAGTAGACAGTGGACAGTAGACAGTGGAGTGAGTAGACAGTAGACAGTGGAGTGAGTGGACAGTGGGCAGTAGGTAGTAGACAGTGGGCAGTAGGCAGTAGGTAGTAGACAGTGGAGTGAGTAGACAGTGGGCAGTAGACAGTGGAGTGAGTGGACAGTGGGCAGTAGAGTTAGTAGACAGAGGGCAATAGGCAGTAGACAGTGGGCAGTAGGTAGTAGACAGTGGAGTGAGTAGACAGTGGGCAGTAGGTAGAAGGCAGTGGAGTGAGTAGACAGTGGAGTGAGTGGACAGTGGGCAGTAGGTAGTAGACAGTACAGTGAGTAGACAGTAGGCAGTAGGCAGTAGACAGTGGAGTGAGTAGACAGTGGGCAGTAGGTAGTAGACAGTGGGTAATAGGTAGTAGACAGTGGAGTGAGTGTACAGTGGACAGTAGGTAGTAGACAGCAGAGTGAGTAGACAGTGGGCAGTAGGCAGTAGACAGTGGAGTGAGTAGACAGTGGGCAGTAGGTAGTAGGCAGTGGAGTGAGTGGACAGTGGGCAGTAGGTAGTAGACAGTGGAGTGAGTAGACAGTGGGCAGTAGGTAGTAGGCAGTGGAGTGAGTAGACAGTGGGTAGTAGGTAGTAGACAATGGAGTAAGTGGACAGTGGACAGTAGGTAGTAGACAGTGGAGTGAGTAGACAGTGGGCAGTAGGTAGTAGACAGTGGAGTGAGTAGACAGTAGGTAGTAGACAGTGGAGTGAGTAGACAGTGGAGTGAGTGGACAGTGGGTAGTAGGTAGTAGACAGTAGAGTGAGTAGACTGGGAAGTAGACTGAGGACTGAGTAGACAGTGGGCAGTAGGTAGTAGACAGTGGAGTGAGTAGACAGTGGGCAGTAGGTAGTAGGCAGTGGAGTGAGTAGACAGTGGGTAGTAGGTAGTAGACAGTGGAGTGAGTGGACATTGGGCAGTAGACAGTGGAGTGAGTAAACAGTGGACAGTGGGAAGTAGACAGTAGAGTGAGTAGACAGTGGGCAGTAGGTAGTAGACAGTGGAGTGAGTAGACAGTGGGCAGTAGGTAGTAGGCAGTGGAGAGAGTAGACAGTGGAATGAGTGGACAGTGGGCAGTAGGTAGTAGACAGTAGAGTGAGTAGACAGTGGGCAGTAGGCAGTAGACAGTGGAGTGAGTAGACAGTGGGCAGTAGGTAGTAGACAGTGGAGTGAGTAGACAGCGGGCAGTAGGTAGTAGGCAGTGGAGTGAGTGGGCAGTAGGTAGTAGACAGTGGAGTGAGTGGACAGTAGGTAGTAGACAGTGGAGTGAGTAGACAGCGGGTAGTAGGTAGTAGACAGTGGAGTGAGTGGACAGTGGGCAGTAGGTAGTAGACAGTGGAGTGAGTAGACAGTAGGTAGTAGACAGTGGAGTGAGTAGACAGTGGGCAGTAGGTAGTAGACAGTGGAGTGAGTGGACAGTGGGCAGTAGGTAGTAGACAGTGGAGTGAGTAGACAGTGGGCAGTAGGTAGTAGACAGTGGAGTGAGTGGACAGTGGGCAGTAGGTAGTAGGCAGTGGAGTGAGTAGACAGTGGCCAGTAGGTAGTAGACAGTGGAGTGAGTGATGTCTGTCAGGGTAGTGTAGTCAACTACCACCACTAGCTTGTGAGGATGTCTGTCAGGGTAGTGTAGTCTACTACCATCACTAGCTTGTGAGGATGTCTGTCAGGGTAGTGTAGTCAACTACCACCACTAGCTTATGAGTATGTCTGCCAGGGTAGTGTAGTCAACTACCACCACTAGCTTGTGAGGATGTCTGCCAGGGTAGTGTAGTCAACTCTCACCACTAGCTTGTGGGGATGTCTGCCAGGGTAGTGTAGTCAACTACCACCACTAGCTTGTGGGGATGTCTGCCAGGATAGTGTAGTCAACTACCACCACTAGCTTGTGAGGATGTATGTCAGGGTAGTGTAGTCAACTTACCACCACTAGCTTGTGAGGATGTCTGTCAGGGTAGTGTAGTCAACTACCACCACTAGCTTGTGAGGATGTCTACCAGGGTAGTGTAGTCAACTACCACCACTAGCTTGTGAGGATGTCTGTCAAGGTAGTGTAGGCAACTTACCACCACTAGCTTGTGTGGATGTCTGTCAGGGTAGTGTAGTCAACTTACCACCACTAGCTTGTGATGATGTCTGTCATGGTAGTGTAATAGTTCGGTCGGTGGGATAGGCGTGTACCACGATCCATTGCTTCCTCTTCTTAATAATGGAGACACGAGGCTGATGTCGTCATCGAAGTCATCGGCGTCGTTGCTGATAGGTGGTGGTGGTGGTGGTGGAGTGATTGGGCGAGGGGGGTCACTCCGTGATATGGGAGCGACCGAGCATACCGGCTATGCTGCTGCTGCTGCAGCTGACAGGGCCGTTCTTGTAGGCAGTTGGATCTTCAGTACTCTATGAAATAAACCACAATACATGTACGCGTGCATGCTTACAACACTTTTCAAAATAAGGCGCATGCGCACTTAACACATACTGCCTAGTCTACCGTTATTCTACAACATATCGCGCATGCGCACTTCACACTAATACCGTTATCTTACTCAATTACGTGCATGCATACTTAACACATCCGAGGCATTTGTTTTCGGAAAAAAATTACCGGTCACGTCAGTACATTCATCGTCAAATGTGTCTGTACATCCAATTTCTCTAATATCACTTCACCGCACGATTCCCTATCCCACACTGAACATATACAACGTTTATTTTCATGCTTTCAGCTTTTCGTTTATTGTTTTTGAAAATGCATTGTTCTCCGTTCACATTCCAATCGCGATAAGTCACGCGCTACAGATTACAAAATTACGCGCATGCGCACTTAATACATACTGCCTAGTCTACCGAGGAATTTGTTTTAGGAAAAAGTTAGCGATCACGTTAGTACATTCATCGAGAAATGTCTCCTTACATCGAATTTCTCTAATATCACTGCACCACACGTTTCCTGACCCCAAACTAATCGTGTACAACGTTTATTTTCATGCTTTTAACTTTTCGTTTATTGTTTTTAAAAATCCATTGTTCTCCGTTCACGTTCCGATCACGATAAGCCGTAGTGTCATGCGCCACCGCTGTGTTTGACGTTGCGCGCAAACGCGCGCTCATTGCTCATTCACCATTTTTCAGTCAAACACTCCTGATCGGTTTTCAACCTCTCATCGATTTGCCACAATGAACAACGCATCATCGACTCATCATTCGCCAACACATCGGTAAGACTGCTTTTATGTATGCATGCATGTGCGCGTGCATGCGTGCATGCATGCATGCATAACACCCTTTGTTTAAACAGTTGTAAGCCTACCATGCATGCATATCACAATGGATAAAACATCGTCTCCTAACACACTGCTTTTATGCATGCATGCATGCATGCATGTGCACGTGCGTACATTTGTTTAAACAGTTGTAAGCACGTAAGCCTGCTTCGTACATGTATTGTGGTTTATTTCATAGAGAGATCCAACTGCCTACACGTACGGCCGCCCTGTCAACATCAGCAACAAAGCCAGTATGCACGGTCGCCCCAACATCACGGTGTGACCGCCCTCGCCATGCATGCATGGTTCTAATTTTATTTTGGCACCCCTTGTTTAAACACGCGTACATGTATTGTGGTTTATTTCAGTAAGCCTGCTTTTATGCATGCATAGTTCTCATTTTATTTTGGCGCCCTTTGTTTAAACACACCTACATGTATTGTGGTTTATTTTCATAGAGAGATCCGACTGCCTACAACCGCCCTGTCAACAGCAGCAGCGACAAAGCCCAATTCGACGACGAACGCTGGAATAAGTGTCACCGTGATGAATATACCATGCACACAGCAGTCTATAATAAATACTCTCTCTACTACTCACGTTTCCACGCGTCTGTATCCACTGCATAAACACCCTACGAACAGTATCACCAACTGAACGTTAGTGTATTTATGCATTTGGTTTTCATTGTAATCCCACGACTAGATGTATTTAAACGCACAACGCATTAGTTTCGTTTTAATCTTTCTACCAGAACGTTCACCGTTAGCCACCTATGCTGTCATGCAGGGGTCATAGTCCACTTCAGCAGCAGCAGCTCTTATCGCTGCTGTCAACATAGGGTACAGTGGGCCATTCACATAGGGCTGACGGGGGGAGTCTGCACACAGTGGTTTTATCGTGGTTATATAGTTGCGTCATATAGTGCTTAGGTCAGCACACGCTTGACAATCTGCTTAGGTCAGCACGCGCTAGGTAACTGTCCTCACCGCTAGGTGTTTTATTGCAGTTATATAACCGCGTCATATAGTGCTTAGGTCAGCACGCACTAACGTTGATCGCTAGGGGACAATCTGCTTAGGTCAGCACACTGTCCTCGCCGCTATATAGCCGCACAATCAGGCTACTTTGAGAGGTCTACTCTGCGGTAGGTCTACTCTGCGGTCCGTGCTTGTGTACATTCTACTCAGCTTATGCAGTGGTTTCATGCCAGGGGACAATCTGCTTAAGTCAGCACGCGCTAATCCGTGCTTGTGTACATTCTACTCAGCAGGTACGACGTTGATCGCTAGGGGACAATCTGCTTAGGTCAGCACGCACTAGGTACGATGTTGATCGTTAGGGGACAATCTGCTTAGGTCAGCACACACTAGGTACGACGTTGGTCGCTAGGGAACAAATAAAATGCTCTCTACACTCACCGCTAGGTGGCAGCTCTAGTGTACTTAGGGGTAATCAATCATCCAATTAGTATCACATTACAAGGGTCATCAATCACGTTTTTTATAAGTAGGTTCCCGAAACTAATTAGTGTCAAAAAAAGCCTTTGACCTTTTTTTATAAGTAGGTTGCCGAAAACGTTTAGTGGTCATTAAATTATTTTTTATAAGTAGGATTTTGATACCGTACGCCTCCTCTATACTACTCACGTAGCCCGTTATATAACGCTGCACTCGCTTGCAATACAACATTGCTACAAATAAAGTATATCATAATATTTAATCAGCCAAATAGTATAAAATTAAATTATTCAGAAATAAAACCATTGTCACAAGTAATCATTAATTCATATATAGCATGACTGCATGACTGTAATAATAATAAAGTAAGATATTTATATAG
>JAHLWY010002585.1:0-11444 GCA_020002185.1 Paraescarpia echinospica | reverse complement strand
TATTAGTTTATCTTTCCGTAAAGCTGAGAGCTGCACGGTTATTAATCGCGTTAATGAAAACTACGATTGCATCTCTTGAACAAATTTAATAGCACTGTCAAACTTTTCATCCCATCAACGTTGTCAATGCTATCGTGTATCGAACCCCTAGCATGTACACACTGACTTTGCAGAAGTACCGGCGATCTATGCGGAGATCTGGCAGCCTTTTTATTAGTTAGTCGAAGCAGAACACAAAAATAATAGATGTGGAAACTACAAAGACAGGCGCGGTCATGCGTGTCTGGTGCGCTTGACTTGATTGGCGACCTAGCGGTTTAGCGTTATACCATATCGAAAATATAAATATGCTAATATTGGCTGAGGGCATATGTTGAGCACGGTGGACCTTGTCTATGTAACCGGAAAACAGTGACACATCTGTTGAACAAATTGCAGTCAGTGGCAGATACATATTATCAAAATGAGCATCTAAGACAGTTTTATATAAAACAAGAATACGCATAACGCCTTTGAATATTGGGCCTTTTAATTATGTAAAAGAAACGTGTGTGCGTGCGTGGTGCTCGCGTGCGTGCGTGCGTGCGAACAGTGTGTTCGTGTGTGTGTTCGTGTGCGCATGTTCATGTGTGTGCGAGTACGTGTGCTTGCCTGCGTGGTGAGTAACCGTTTGTTAGTGTGCTTCCTCTGCTCGGGACCCGATACCTCTCGTGTTCAGTAGAAGTGTTAATACATATGCGTCATAGTGAACAAAGCGACGGGTCCGGACAATATGCCACCATGGGCTTTGAAAACCTGTTCGCACCTTCTTGCGGCACCTGTCACTGCAATATTCAACAGCTCGCTCAGGGAAGGTATTTTACCAAAATTGTGGAAATCAGCAACAGGTATTCCGTTGTCGAAGAAACACCCTCCAGTAACAATATTATTGAAAATGACATTAGGCCTATATCGCTTACACCAATTCTGGCTAAGGTTGTTGAGTCTCTAGTGCAAAAGTGGGTCGATGTTTATGTTAAACCACAAATAGACGACAAGCAGTTTGGAGGTATGGTAGGGACTGGTACCACGGACGTTCTTGTTGGAATGCTTCACAAATGGTACGAAACCACCAATGTAAGGGCAATTTTGTAAGAGTGCTATTTCTCGATTACAACAACGTATTTTGATCTAATTAACCATGATATACTAATACAGAAACTGATTGCAATGGAACTACCAGCACACCTGGTCCGATGGGTGGCAGCGTTTCTACTAGACCGTGAACAGAGAGTAAAAATTGGCGACGCTGTGTCAAAGCCAGGCAACCCTAATGGGGTCAGCACACTGTAAGTTTTCCCATTGGCGACCATGTTAATGTTTTGTGTGATTATAAGAAAACGTGGCCTGTAAAGTTTCTTAAACTTCTCACCTGCTGTTATTATTATCTCATTGACATGCTGGTCGAGTTTAGTCAAAATCTAATATATCTAGCTCTTGCAAAATGCCTGTATGTATGACACCCGTCAATATTTATAAATGGATGCAGGCAGTAATCCGGCTAAAGTGTCAACTAGCCAAATTGCTGCCAGATACCCTTCCGCTTAGTAAAATCAGCTAAAAAGACACAATTTTACTGTCAACAGTTTCTACAATCACATCTAGAAATCTGACCACTCAAATGCACTTATGTCAGAGCAAGTGTATATTGTAAAAAGTCATTTCTCAAAAATATACTGCACTCTTTTTCGTCTGTAACCAAGCAGGAAGTCTAACAGTGTCCTAACCCCTAATGGGGGCGTTCACCAGGGGACTTTATTAGGACCAAAACACTTTCTGGTTCATACCAATGATTTGCAAACATCTTGTCCTATGTTTAAATATGTTGACGATTGCACCATATTTGAAATATGCAATCAAAGTATGATATCTGTTATACAGGATTCTGCCAACATTATTGAGCGATGGTCTAGTAATAATGACACGCGCATCAATACGAGTAAGACAAAAGAAATGGTTATATGTTTCGGTAAAGATAGAACATTTGTAGAATCACTGCCGTATATTGATATAAATGGAACAGATATTGATAAAGTTATTCAAGCAAGAGTTCTCGGTGTAACTATACCGTCAGATTGGCACACGAACTTGCCAAAATACTTATCGGACAACATCGAGATAATTCAAAAAAAGGTGTCTCAAAACTATATTTCCTGGTCGTGTGTACGAGGATATTCTGCAGATTGTAAGCTTACCAACGCTGCACGATAGACGCAATAAATTGTGTAAACAAATGTTCGAAATGTGCCATATAATTCATTACACTAAGGCCAAATAAAATAATACGTGTGTTTCCGGTAACCCGACCGTACCTAGTATTTCCGTGCGACCATATGCATTTTTTCAAGAACAAAAGAAAAATATGTTTCTATGATGTCGACCCTCGACCCTCGAAGGAATAACAACAGCCTAGGGTACGCTGGCTCAAAGTGATACAGTCTGGGTTTCGTAGTTCTAACCAATTTCGTTGGATGGCGTCATATATGGCGCTAACTAAAATGGTTCAACAAAAATAATTAGTGACAGTGGGATTTATTTCTTTAATATATTGTAAATTTTGGCAGTGACATTACTTTAATTGCCCATAGTACTAGTAGATATCATTAGGCTTGATTTTATTTCAGTGTTTATAAATGATGCACACTGCAGCTTCTAATGTGATTTTATTTTAAAAGGTATGACGGATTGGATTCGGTTGCTTTTGTTCGACTGTAACTGTAACTCACACTGATGAAAGACCATTTAAATGTACAATTCCTTATTCTGTAACTCACATTGATGAAAGACCATTTAAATGTACAATTCCTTATTCTGTAATTCACATTGATGAAAGACCATTTAAATGTACAATTCCTTATTCTGTAATTCACACTGATGAAAGACCATTTAAATGTACAATTCCTTATTCTGTAACTCACATTGATGAAAGACCATTTAAATGTACAATTCCTTATTCTGTAACTCACATTGATGAAAGACCATTTAAATGTACAATTCCTTATTCTGTAATTCACATTGATGAAAGACCATTTAAATGTACAATTCCTTATTCTGTAACTCACACTGATGAAAGACCATTTAAATGTACAATTCCTTATTCTGTAAGTCACATTGATGAAAGACCATTTAAATGTACAATTCCTTATTCTGTAACTCACATTCATGAAAGACCATTTAAATGTACAATTCCTTATTCTGTAACTCACATTGATGAAAGACCATTTAAATGTACAATTCCTTATTCTGTAAGTCACATTCATGAAAGACCATTTAAATGTACAATTCCTTATTCTGTAACTCACATTCATGAAAGACCATTTAAATGTACAATTCCTTATTCTGTAACTCACATTGATGAAAGACCATTTAAATGTACAATTCCTTATTCTGTAATTCACACTGATGAAAGACCATTTAAATGTGCAATTCCTTATTCTGTAACTCACATTGATGAAAGACCATTTAAATGTACAATTCCTTATTCTGTAACTCACATTGATGAAAGACCATTTAAATGTGCAATTCCTTATTCTGTAACTCACATTGATGAAAGACCATTTAAATGTACAATTCCTTATTCTGTAAGTCACATTCATGAAAGACCATTTAAATGTACAATTCCTTATTCTGTAACTCACATTCATGAAAGACCATTTAAATGTACAATTCCTTATTCTGTAACTCACATTGATGAAAGACCATTTAAATGTACAATTCCTTATTCTGTAATTCACACTGATGAAAGACCATTTAAATGTACAATTCCTTATTCTGTAACTCACATTGATGAAAGACCATTTAAATGTACAATTCCTTATTCTGTAACTCACATTGATGAAAGACCATTTAAATGTGCAATTCCTTATTCTGTAACTCACATTGATGAAAGACCATTTAAATGTACAATTCCTTATTCTGTAAGTCACATTCATGAAAGACCATTTAAATGTACAATTCCTTATTCTGTAACTCACATTCATGAAAGACCATTTAAATGTACAATTCCTTATTCTGTAACTCACATTGATGAAAGACCATTTAAATGTACAATTCCTTATTCTGTAATTCACACTGATGAAAGACCATTTAAATGTACAATTCCTTATTCTGTAACTCACATTGATGAAAGACCATTTAAATGTGCAATTCCTTATTCTGTAATTCACACTGATGAAAGACCATTTAAATGTACAATTCCTTATTCTGTAACTCACATTGATGAAAGACCATTTAAATGTACAATTCCTTATTCTGTAACTCACATTGATGAAAGACCATTTAAATGTACAATTCCTTATTCTGTAACTCACATTGATGAAAGACCATTTAAATGTACAATTCCATTCTGTAACTCACATGATGAAAGACCATTTAAATGTACAATTCCTTATTCTGTAATTCACACTGATGAAAGACCATTTAAATGTACAATTCCTTATTCTGTAATTCACACTGATGAAAGACCATTTAAATGTACAATTCCTTATTCTGTAATTCACACTGATGAAAGACCATTTAAATGTACAATTCCTTATTCTGTAACTCACACTGATGAAAGACCATTTAAATGTGCAGTTCCTTATTCTGTAATTCACACTGATGAAAGACCATTTAAATGTGCAGTTCCTTATTCTGTAATTCACACTGATGAAAGACCATTTAAATGTACAATATCTTATTCTGTAACTCACATTGATGAAAGACCATTTAAATGTACAATATCTTATTCTGTAACTCACATTGATGAATGACCATTTAAATGTACAATATCTTATTCTGTAACTCACATTGATGAAAGACCATTTAAATGTACAATATCTTATTCTGTAACTCACATTGATGAAACACCATTTAAATGTACAATATCTTATTCTGTAACTCACATTGATGAAAGACCATTTAAATGTACAATATCTTATTCTGTAACTCACATTGATGAAAGACCATTTAAATGTACAATATCTTATTCTGTAACTCACATTGATGAAAGACCATTTAAATGTACAATATCTTATTATGTAACTCACATTGATGAAAGACCATTTAAATGTACAATATCTTATTCTGTAACTCACATTGATGAAAGACCATTTAAATGTACAATATCTTATTCTGTAACTCACATTGATGAAAGACCATTTAAATGTACAATATCTTATTCTGTAACTCACATTGATGAAAGACTATTTAAATGTACAATATCTTATTCTGTAACTCACACTGATGAAAGACCATTTAAATGTACAATATCTTATTCTGTAACTCACACTGATGAAAGACCATTTAAATGTACAATATCTTATTCTGTAACTCACATTGATGAAAGACCATTTAAATGTACAATATCTTATTCTGTAACTCACATTGATGAAAGACCATTTAAATGTACAATATCTTATTCTGTAACTCACATTGATGAAAGACCATTTAAATGTACAATATCTTATTCTGTAACTCACACTGATGAAAGACCATTTAAATGTACAATATCTTTATCCTGTAACTCACACTCGATGAAAAGACCATTTAAAATGTGTACAATATCTTATTCTGTAACTCATTACTGATGAAAGACTATTTAAAATGTACATATCTTATTTCCAACTCACACTCGATGAAAAGACCATTTTAAATGTACAATATCTTTTACCTCTGTAACCCTGCATTGATGCTAAATTTAAATGTACAATATCTTTATTCTGTAATCCTCACACTGATGAAATACTCATTTAAATGTACAATATCTTTATTCTGTAACTCACATTGATGAAAGACCATTTAAATGTACACAATATCTTTCATTCTGTGTAACTCACATTGATGAAAGACCATTTAAATATACAATTCCTTATGCTGTAACTCACATTGATGAAAGACCATTTAAATGTACAATTCCTTATTCTGTAACTCACATTGATGAAAGACCATTTAAATGTACAATTCCTTATTCTGTAACTCACATTGATGAAAGACCATTTAAATGTACAATATCTTATTCTGTAACTCACATTGATGAAAGACCATTTAAATGTACAATATCTTATTCTGTAACTCACACTGATGAAAGACCATTTAAATGTACAATTCCTTATTCTGTAACTCACACTGATGAAAGACCATTTAAATGTACAATATCTTATTCTGTAACTCACACTGATGAAAGACCATTTAAATGTACAATATCTTATTCTGTAACTCACACTGATGAAAGACCATTTCAATGTACAATATCTTATTCTGTAACTCACACTGATGAAAGACCATTTAAATGTACAATATCTTATTCTGTAACTCACATTGATGAAAGACCATTTAAATGTACAATATCTTATTCTGTAACTCACACTGATGAAAGACCATATAAATGTACAATATCTTATTCTGTAACTCACATTGATGAAAGACCATTTAAATGTACAATATCTTATTCTGTAACTCACATTGATGAAAGACTATTTAAATGTACAATATCTTATTCTGTAACTCACACTGATGAAAGACCATTTAAATGTACAATTCCTTATTCTGTAACTCACACTGATGAAAGACCATTTAAATGTACAATTCCTTATTCTGTAATTCACACTGATGAAAGACCATTTAAATGTACAATTCCTTATTCTGTAACTCACATTGATGAAAGACCATTTAAATGTACAATTCCTTATTCTGTAATTCACACTGATGAAAGACCATTTAAATGTACAATTCCTTATTCTGTAACTCACACTGATGAAAGACCATTTAAATGTACAATTTCCTTATTCTGTAATTCACTGATGAAAGACCATTTTTAAATGTGCAGTTCCTTATTCTGTAGTTACTTTGATGAAGACCATTTTAAGTGTACAATTCCTTATTCTGTAATTCACACTTTGATGAAAGACCATTTAAATGTACAATTTCCTTATTCATGTAATTCACACTGATGAAAGACCATTTAAATCTTTAATTCAGCTATTCTGTAATTCACTGATGAAAGACCATTTAAATGTACAATTCCTTGTTTCCTGTAATTCCTACACTGATGAAAGAGATCATTTAAATGTACAATTCCTTATTCTGTAATTCACACTGATGAAGACCATTTTAAATGTACAATTCCTTGTTATTCTGTAATTCACACTTTGTTGAAAGACCATTTAAATGTGCAGTTCCTTATTCTGTAATTCACTGCTGATGAAGAGACCATTTAAATGTACAGATTCCTTACATTCTGTAATTCACACTGATGAGAGAGACTGTTTAGATGTGTTCCTTATTCTGTAATTCACACTGATGAGACCATTTAAATGTGCAGTTCCTTGTTCTGTAATTCACTGATGAGAAGAGACCATTTTAAATGTGCAGGTTCATATTCTGTAATTCACACTTTGGAGTGAAAGACCATTTTAAATGTACAATTCCTTATTACTTGTAATTCACACTGATGAAGACCATTTAAAATGTGCAGTTCATATTCTGTAATTCACTGATGAAAGAGACCATTTAAATGTACAGTAGTTCCTTATTCTGTAATTCACACTGATGAAGAGACCATTTTAAATGTACAATTCCTTATTCTGTAACTCACACTGATGAAAGACCATTTTAAATGTACAATATCTTATTCTGTAACTCACATTGATGAAAGACTATTTAAATGTACAATATCTTATTCTGTAACTCACATTGATGAAAGACCATTTAAATGTACAATTCCTTATTCTGTAACTCACATTGATGAAAGACCATTTAAATGTACAATATCTTATTCTGTAACTCACATTGATGAAAGACCATTTAAATGTACAATTCCTTATTCTGTAATTCACACTGATGAAAGACCATTTAAATGTACAATTCCTTATTCTGTAATTCACACTGATGAAAGACCATTTAAATGTGCAATTCCTTATTCTGTAATTCACACTGATGAAAGACCATTTAAATGTACAATTCCTTATTCTGTAATTCACACTGATGAAAGACCATTTAAATGTACAATTCCTTATTCTGTAATTCACACTGATGAAAGACCATTTAAATGTACAATTCCTTATTCTGTAATTCACACTGATGAAAGACCATTTAAATGTGCAGTTCCTTATTCTGTAATTCACACTGATGAAAGACCATTTAAATGTACAATTCCTTATTCTGTAATTCACACTGATGAAAGACCATTTAAATGTACAATTCCTTATTCTGTAATTCACACTGATGAAAGACCATTTAAATGTACAATTCCTTATTCTGTAATTCACACTGATGAAAGACCATTTAAATGTGCAGTTCCTTATTCTGTAATTCACACTGATGAAAGACCATTTAAATGTACAATTCCTTATTCTGTAATTCACACTGATGAAAGACCATTTAAATGTACAATTCCTTATTCTGTAATTCACACTGATGAAAGACCATTTAAATGTACAATTCCTTATTCTGTAATTCACACTGATGAAAGACCATTTAAATGTGCAGTTCCTTATTCTGTAATTCACACTGATGAAAGACCATTTAAATGTACAATTCCTTATTCTGTAATTCACACTGATGAAAGACCATTTAAATGTACAATTCCTTATTCTGTAATTCACACTGATGAAAGACCATTTAAATGTACAATTCCTTATTCTGTAATTCACACTGATGAAAGACCATTTAAATGTACAATTCCTTATTCTGTAATTCACACTGATGAAAGACCATTTAAATGTACAATTCCTTATTCTGTAATTCACACTGATGAAAGACCATTTAAATGTACAATTCCTTATTCTGTAATTCACACTGATGAAAGACCATTTAAATGTACAATTCCTTATTCTGTAATTCACACTGATGAAAGACCATTTAAATGTACAATTCCTTATTCTGTAATTCACACTGATGAAAGACCATTTAAATGTACAATTCCTTATTCTGTAATTCACACTGATGAAAGACCATTTAAATGTACAATTCCTTATTCTGTAATTCACACTGATGAAAGACCATTTAAATGTACAATTCCTTATTCTGTAATTCACACTGATGAAAGACCATTTAAATGTGCAGTTCCTTATTCTGTAATTCACACTGATGAAAGACCATTTAAATGTGCAGTTCCTTATTCTGTAATTCACACTGATGAAAGACCATTTAAATGTGCAGTTCCTTATTCTGTAATTCACACTGATGAAAGACCATTTAAATGTACAATTCCTTATTCTGTAATTCACACTGATGAAAGACCATTTAAATGTGCAGTTCCTTATTCTGTAATTCACACTGATGAAAGACCATTTAAATGCAGTTCCTGTTTCCATAATTCACACTGATGAAGACCATTTTAAATGTACAGTTCCTTGTTCTGTAATTCCTGATGAAGAGACCATTTAAATGTGCAGTTCCTTATTCTGTAATTCCACACTTTGATGAAAGACCATTTTAAATTGTACAATTTCTTATTCTGTAATTCACTTTGATGAAAGACCATTTAAATGTGCAGTTCATATTCTGTAATTCACACTGATGAAGAGATATTTAAATGTGCAGTTCCTTATTCTGTCCACACTGATGAAAGACCATTTTAAATGTGCAGTTCATATTCTGTAATTCACACTGATGAAAGACCATTTAAATGTACAATTCCTTATTCTGTAACTCACACTGATGAAAGACCATTTAAATGTGCAGTTCCTTATTCTGTAATTCACACTGATGAAAGACCATTTAAATGTACAATTCCTTATTCTGTAACTCACACTGATGAAAGACCATTTAAATGTGCAGTTCCTTATTCTGTAATTCACACTGATGAAAGACCATTTAAATGTGCAGTTCCTTATTCTGTAATTCACACTGATGAAAGACCATTTAAATGTACAATTCCTTATTCTGTAACTCACACTGATGAAAGACCATTTAAATGTGCAGTTCCTTATTCTGTAATTCACACTGATGAAAGACCATTTAAATGTACAATTCCTTATTCTGTAACTCACACTGATGAAAGACCATTTAAATGTACAATTCCTTATTCTGTAACTCACAGTGATGAAAGACCATTTAAATGTGCAATTCCTTATTCTGTAACTCACAGTGATGAAAGACCATTTAAATGTACAGTTCCTTATTCTGTAACTCACACTGATGAAAGACCATTTAAATGTACAATTCCTTATTCTGTAACTCACATTGATGAAAGACCATTTAAATGTACAATTCCTTATTCTGTAACTCACATTGATGAAAGACCATTTAAATGTACAATTCCTTATTCTGTAATTCACACTGATGAAAGACCATTTAAATGTACAATTCCTTATTCTGTAATTCACACTGATGAAAGACCATTTAAATGTGCAATTCCTTATTCTGTAATTCACACTGATGAAAGACCATTTAAATGTACAATTCCTTATTCTGTAACTCACATTGATGAAAGACCATTTAAATGTACAATTCCTTATTCTGTAATTCACACTGATGAAAGACCATTTAAATGTACAATTCCTTATTCTGTAATTCACACTGATGAAAGACCATTTAAATGTACAATTCCTTATTCTGTAACTCACATTGATGAAAGACCATTTAAATGTACAATTCCTTATTCTGTAATTCACACTGATGAAAGACCATTTAAATGTACAATTCCTTATTCTGTAACTCACATTGATGAAAGACCATTTAAATGTGCAATTCCTTATTCTGTAATTCACACTGATGAAAGACCATTTAAATGTACAATTCCTTATTCTGTAACTCACATTGATGAAAGACCATTTAAATGTACAATTCCTTATTCTGTAACTCACATTGATGAAAGACCATTTAAATGTACAATTCCTTATTCTGTAACTCACATTGATGAAAGACCATTTAAACGTACAATTCCTTATTCTGTAACTCACATTGATGAAAGACCATTTAAACGTACAATTCCTTATTCTGTAACTCACACTGATGAAAGACCATTTAAACGTACAGTTCCTTATTCTGTAACTCACACTGATGAAAGACCATTTAAACGTACAATTCCTTATTCTGTAACTCACATAGATGAAAGACCATTTAAATGTACAATTCCTTATTCTGTAACTCACATAGATGAAAGACCATTTAAACGTACAATTCCTTATTCTGTAACTCACATTGATGAAAGACCATTTAAATGTACAGTTCCTTATTCTGTAACTCACATAGATGAAAGACCATTTAAATGTACAGTTCCTTATTCTGTAACTCACATTGATGAAAGACCATTTAAATGTACAGTTCCTTATTCTGTAACTCACATAGATGAAAGACCATTTAAATGTACAGTTCCTTATTCTGTAACTCACATTGATGAAAGACCATTTAAATGTACAGTTCCTTATTCTGTAACTCACATAGATGAAAGACCATTTAAATGTACAGTTCCTTATTCTGTA
>JAHLWY010002584.1:0-11444 GCA_020002185.1 Paraescarpia echinospica | reverse complement strand
GTCTTCTATGTCTGATGACATGTGAGATTGTTGATATATTCGGTAGTAATTTAATTTACTATTAATTGAATATTGGTTGAAACATATTATAGAGCAAACAAATTAAAACAAGTCATTAGTTAAAATCAAGTCATGCGTGCAATTCACGAAGATAATTGGATATAATGGCATAATAAAACGAGAAAAAAACATGTTTGAAAAGGAGTAAATATGAAGTTGTAAACTTACAAATAATAATGTTGGTGGGCATATAATCCGATCGTGCTTTGGGCCGGTTGACATGTAAGAATCTGTAACACAAGAAGTACAATATATTATGTAACCCTGGCGGAATTGTTTCGTGCAGGCGGTTGCTAAGCTATTGTCATGTCAGCCGCCAGACGCATGTAGGGTAGCTAGAGCCACACCCAGTCGCAGTTTGGTAAGGATCATGGAAGTGTCCACAAAGATATTCGTACAGTTCTCTCGCCTCCGTAATTTCGAGTATCAATATACACGGCCTGGTGAGTTATGTTTTCATGTTTACATGTTATAATAGTGATATTATTAGAATAATGCGTAATTTGTAAGTTGTTTCTTGTTAATTGCCCCATTACTGTCACTTCGGGCAAGCCAGCTATAGTATGACGAGTTTAGCAGTGTTGTGTCGTATACTGTTAAATTGTGTTTACAGACGACTTACACATCTAGCAAGCATTTTAGCTAATTATTGTGATGTATAGGTATGTCGTGTGCATACGTTTGACTTTGGATAATGTGATGGTTACTAGATAAAAGAAGTACTTAGCTAAAACAAGTTTCTCCGACTCGTTGTCTGTACAAGTTCAGACAAGTATCTATTGGGTGACTGATTAATTACATGCGGTTTAACACGTACAATATTAGAAGAGCCGACGCAAGTTAATAATGTAGCGTTGTTTGCTTCACTACAGTGTAACGATTTTGTAGTCGCAATCAGCACGCTGTCTCTGACTCCCTGTCCATATCTCTCTCTATAAAAAGTATTTCTGTTTTTCTCCCCTTCTCCGGCCAACTCTCCTTCTCTCCTCGAAACTCTCTCTCGTCCATCCTCTGTGTTTGTCTGTTAGAATGTCTGTCTATAAGTTTCAGCCAGTACGTCAGACCGCCTGTCTGTCTGCTTGCCTGCGCCGGTCAGTCTGCCTGCCTGCCTGCCTGCCTGCCTGCCTTTCAGCCTTTCTGTCTGCCGGCCTGCCTCCTCTGCCTGTATGCTTCTCTACCTGTATGCTTCTCTGACTGTGTGCCTCTATGCCTGTCTGCTTGTCTGTCTGTATATCTTTCTTGACTTGTCTGCCTGCCTGGCGGTATGTCTGCCTGCCCGCCTGCCTGCCTGCCTGCCTGTCTGCCAGCCAGCCAGCCTGCCAGCCTGCCAGCCTGCCAGCCTGCCAGCCTGCCAGCCTGCCAGCCTGCCTGCCTGCCTGCCTGCCTGCCTGCCTCCCTGCCTGCCTGCCTGCCTGCCTGCCTGCCTGCCTGCCTGCCTGCCTGCCTGCCTGCCTGCCTGCCTGCCTGCCAGCCTGCCAGCCTGCCAGCCTGCCTGCCTGCCAGCCTGCCTGCCTGCCTGCCTGCCTGCCTGCCTGCCTGCCTGCCTGCCTGCCTGCCTGCCTGCCTGCCTGCCTGCCTGCCTGCCTGCCTGCCTGCCTGCCTGCCTGCCTGCCTGCCTGCCTGCCTGCCTGCCTGCCTCCCTGCCTGCCTGCCTCCCTGCCTGCCTGCCTGCCTCCCTGCCTCCCTGCCTCCCTGCCTTCCTGCCTCCCTTCCTCCCTGCCTCCCTGCCTCCCTGCCTCACTGCCTCCCTGCCTCCCTGCCTCCCTGTCTCCCTGCCTCTCTGCCTCTCTGCCTCTCTGCCTCTCTGCCTCTCTGCCTCTCTGTCTCTGCCTCTCTTTTTTACTGCCTCTCTGTCTCTGCCTCTCTTTTTTTCTGCCTCTCTTTGTATCTGCTTCTCTTTGTCTCTGCTGTCTCTGTGTCTGCTGTCTGCATGTGTGTATGTCTCTCCGTCTACGTCTCCATCTCTTTCGCTATCTCTTTCTCTCTCTCTCTCTCTCTCTCTCTCTCTCTCTCTCTCTCTCTCTCTCTCTCTCTCTCTCTCTCTCTCTCTCTCTCTCTCTCTGTGTGTGTCTATCTCTCTCTCTATGTCTCTCTGTCTGTCTGTATGTCTCTACGTCTGTCTGCCTGTGTGTATGTCTGTCTGTCTGTCAGGCTGTCTGTCTGTCTGCCTGTCTGTCTGTCTGTCTGTCTTTCTGTTTGTCTGTCTGTCTTTCTGTCTGTTTGTCTCTTTCACCCCTCTTCTTGCGGTCCTATTTGATGCTATTGTTATGGCAGAAACACCTGCATATCTACAGGCGGCATTAAGTGCTGCATGTGATTATTGCCAAACATGGCACCTATTTGTTAATACTAGTAAAACAAAGCTGATAATATTCTCTCGTGGCAAGGTCAGATCACACCTAGACTTCTTGTTTAGAGAAAACAAATTAGATATAACTTATAACTATAATCTATTTTGGAACCAGTCTAAACTATAATAGATTGTTTAAGAAAGCCATAACAAAACATGTTAACCAAGCTAGGCGTGCAATGTTCAACCTAACAACTAAAGCAAGGAAGCTAGATTTACCGATAGACATACAAATAAAGAAATCAAGAGAATCATTTATGGATGTGGACTACCCCGGGTATATCTAACATGTGGCATGATCATGGAAATGTAAATATAAAATGGTTGAAGCATACCCTAGAACTTAAAATGAAAGACATAAACAGACAAACATGGCACAATGAAATTCATGTAAATAGGTTGTGCTCAAATTACAGAATATTTAAAAATTAAGTATGGCTCGAGAAGTATTTAATATAGTTAAGCCCATCTGACAGAATCAATTGATGTAAATTTCGTTGTGGAAATCACAAATTACCTATTTCTGTAGGTCAGTATCTCCCTGAAAATGCTCAATGGCTGTGTAATGTATGCAACAATGGAGACCAAGGTTATAAATATCATTATGTACTTGTATGTCCATCACTAGTAGAAGAAAGATCAAAATACATACAGAAATATTTTAGAATCAGACCGAATACTTTGAAAATTAACCAGTTGTTTAATATACATAATGTGAAACAGTTGACAGATCTTTCCAGATTTATTAATGTAATAATGACAAAGCTTGTCTTTGTAACAAATTCCCTGTCAAAACTGTGAATTGCATAGAAGAAACATTGTAGCTAATAATTAATTTATTAGTTATATAATTACATGTAAATGAGTTCAAATTGTGTAATACATGTATAATACGTGATTTATTTTATATTATTTAACATTATTTGTTTTGCACTACTGATTATAAAAATTACAGAAAACACTTAATACGGTAAGGTCACTGAATGTTTTATGCATTGTGTGTTGTTTATGTTTTATCACTGTAAATATGGTGCATATAATAGAAGTCTAGATGTTCTTAAGAATACAATGTTCTATTAAAATGTACTTTATAGAGAACACTATTCTCATAGTCCGCAAGCTAGTGGTCGTAGGGAAATAACATTCATCCGAGTATCTTCCCCTCCTTCTCCTTTCTCACTTCCTTCTTCTCCCATCACCTCCAGTCCCCTCCCTCCTCTCCCTTTCCATCTCTGTCCCCACTCTACCCCTCCATCCTTATTTTCCCCGTCGCGCTCCCTGTTTCCCCTCTCTGTCTGTCCCATTCTCCGTCCCTTGTTCCCTCCTATATTTCTCTCCGTCCCTCTAGCAATCCTCCCCCTATCTCTCTCTCTCTCTCTCACACACACACACACTCTCTCTTTCTCGCATTCACTCGTAATTGGGTACGGTCATGGATCGTTGCACATCGAGCACGAATAAAGAGGCTATTCCCACATACATGCCAACTGTGCTTCGTCCACAAACAATGTCATGGTGCATTACCTCAGAGACAATGCATTGATTCAACTACCGGTGAACATTCTAGGCATCACGTGCAAGCCCAAGAATGGTTCCTTCGTAATCACGTGCCAAGAGGATTTAAGTGGACTTTAGTTTGAATTTAACATGACTATTTCTGTCGAGGTTCACCCGACAGTTGTTGTAAATATGATGAGCATTTGAATTAATTTCATTGAAATGCACGAAACAGAATGAATAATTTAATACATTAAAATTTTAGTTGCCCTTGAACTCCACAATGATACCCTTGAACCTAGTGCAGATGTCCTTGAACCCATCCATCCCATTTGAAAAAAGGCAGGGCTGTTATGCAACTGTTCCACAGTCAACAAGTGAATCATACAGATAGCACACCCTAAGGATGTGGACGGTTGTCTCAGAATTTCACAAATGTTACTGGGTAAGTCACTCTTGTGAATTACTTCATGTTGTATATCCGAGTTCATAAAATAATGTCAATTTTTGTGTGTGCGCGTGCTCACGTGCTCGCAAGGATGCTTGTGTACATGAGTCTGCGTGTGTTTTCTCGTATCGGTACGTATCTCTGCGTACCTGTGTGTGTGCGTGCATGTGCGGGCCTGCGTGTGCCTGTTTAAATTCAAAGATATACCCAAATTCAAAGATATACCCATGGTAGCAACTGAAATTATTAGGATTTCTTATATCAAGTGTGAATTTCACACATGAATAAAATAATCAAGCTTACCTAGGTACTTAATTTCTTCAGCCAAATGTTTGGCTTCTACACATGAAAAACTTTCTTAAAATGCATTTGTGAATACATAGCAGGCATGGGCAAATTTCAACTGAACATTAATTTAATTACAGGTAATTAACTTTTCTGGAAGAGGTTAATTTAATTTAACAATTCTTGATTAACTTTTATCGACTGTTTTATTGGGGTTTATATGTGGCAATGCTGATGATCAAGTGCACACTAGACACAGCCAGTGACTCAACCTATATCAAAGAAAGCTGCTAGTTAGGTCCAGGCGACTGTTTATTTTTCAATGTCCAGCTAGTGTCAGTCAATGATTGAGCTAAGTGAAATGTGAATGTATTAGAGTGATTGAGATTATTTAAGAGTACTGATTGGATTAGCTTTTATGGCTTACAGGAGTATGCAATACAACATGTATCTGATGTTTTGTAGACGTAATTTCACATGACAAAACCTCAATGGATCAATGTGAATAAAATCTGACAATTCAGTATTTTACTTTTTTGAAATGTGCTTTCAAGTTTTAGAGGCATGTAATGTAATAGTTTCATTAGCAATGTTGCAGATGGTCCAACCAGTTTCTACTGAGCATGAATCAAATTTGTTTTCACAAAAATCTATGCACTTTTTGCACATAGAATCATTCTAATTCAGTACCAGTTATTTAATTAAATGGCTTCCAATGCCATCCATACAATATTTTAGCGTACTTCCTTTTCTACAAGTGCCATTTCACTGACATATCTTATGTAAGATCCAGCAAAATATCAAAAAGACAACAAAAACTGGTAGGTAAAAGAAACCTTTCTGGTCTACACACTCAGACAAAGATTCCCGCTGTATTCTAATGGACGTTTGATTAGACTTAAGCCTTAGCGTGCACATTTTTTTAGTGTTGCTGGTTAAAACAATTACGTGTATATGTTGCGATTTCTCTTAAAAACTACTAAGAACCATTGATATATGGGGAATTTAGACAAATTAAGGGCATTACTTTTCTTTTTAGGTATCGTATAGTACCAGGTAGTCCCTGAAAGTTTGGTGCCCGAGCTGCAAACCGATTAGTAGGAAAACATAAGCTAACCACATATATACATACATACGCTGGCTCGATTATAGGTAGATTAATGTATAATGAGGAACAGACTGCATCCTATTAACATATGATTGAATTTTGTACATGGATTTTGTGTATGTACAGCTGTATACAGGCTTTGCCATAATTCAAATTTATTATTACCAGGTACACATCAATATTACAACAGCAGTGCTATATAGCAACAGGTAATGTGTTATTTTTATTAACATACATTAAAATTACATTTCTTAAAAAACAGTCCATTTTATAAATGTCATACTGCAAATAAGATATATAATTGAAACCATCAACTGATTGTAAAAACCATCAACCAATAGTCAATTATCACACAGCAGTGCCAACCATCATTCAGTGGTGTCAACCATCAACTGGCAGTGTCAACCATCATCCACTGGTGTCAACCATCATCAACTGGTGTCAACCATCATTCATTGGTGTCAACCATCAACTGGCAGTGTCAACCATGATCCACTGGTGTCAACCATCATCCAGTGGTGTCAACCATCAACTGGCAGTATCAACCATCAGTGACATTTCTTCAGTTTCTTCCTCCCCCCGCTTGTGTTGAAGTCTGCAGTGTCGTCTCCATCACTTGTCTCCGTTGCTGTTCTCTTGCAACTGAACAACACAAATCTAAAAGTAAAACATTTGTACACAGAGTAATTTTAAACAGAAATATTACACTACGCACATTCCAACTTATTAGTAAATAATAGAAGACCATCTTCTATATAACAAGAATATTAACACTTCCAGGTGTTCTGCTTGATGTGTTGATAATAGTAATAATATTTATTTTATATAGTGCCACATCCAATGTAGTTCACAGCGCTTTAATTCTATACCACCAAAATGTACCTTAAGGTCTGAACTATCACGACCTGTCACAAATAATATATCCTTCATTCTTTACTGCCTTTCCTCAGTTGAAAGTCTGAAGTTCTATCGCTCTGTTATTCCTCTAGTCCTAATCTACTTTTTTTTAAATCTTTTGGTTTTGCTGTGCTGCTGAGCACAATTTTCAAGCATTTTGGTGGAAAAGAAGTAATGTTATTATTATTAACTATTATTTAACATTTTGTTATGTTACCACGCCAACACAGAATACTAAAAATAGATAAAGTAAGAGTAAAGGTAAATTCTTATATAGTGTGGTACCCAGTCCTTAGTACTGCTCAGAACACTTTACACTTTACTCACTGGCAGACCTGTTTATTGGATGTCTAGAACACCATCTCGATTTCTCTGGGAAGCATTCAGAGATGATAAAAGGATATTCGCTTAAAAAGAACCTCTTTAAAATCACTGTTTTGGCTTTTACTGTGTTAAGCACCTAAGTATATAAGGAACATTAGTTATACGAAACAGTATAACTAAGTCCAAACAGGTTCATTACAAGTACCTCCTAGGTAGTTCAATTTATTCAACAGCAAAACCATGCAACTGAATGACAAAACAATCAGTGGTGTTTTTACATTTCTCCAAAAAACTTGTTGAATGTTTTCCCTCAGCTTACAGTAAATCAATCAAGGTGAACATCAGACAGTTGAGACGTCATATGCATTACACAAATAACGAAGTTGTTTATCAAATCTGTTTGGGTAAGATATTACTATACTATTATATTACTATACAAAGAATCAGCCATAGACAGATAATGACATCGAATGAATATCTTATTGTAATCACAGGTCTGCCAACAAAAACATTAGAATTTGAGGTCATACCTGTGACCTTGACATCACCGCATTTGTAGTCCACCAGGTGGCACTGGTTGCATTGTTCACAGTGGACATGTGATGGCTTGACACATCGTTGACACTTGTCACAATGCGTGTACTGTTTTCCGTCCTGCAAAGAGAGAGAGAGGGTGGCTTAAGTGAGACCATTACATGTGTCATCTGACAGGACCAAGAATATTATGTGTCATGACCAAACAAATGACACTATGCATTGCAAATAATCAGTGAGTGATAATTACTGATCTGATTATCCCCTAAACAAGATATGTCCTTAGTTTATGCTTTTTACTTTAGTTGTGTGTTCAATAATTTATGGTAACACAATTGAAAATTTTAAAAATTTGTACGGTTTCTGAAACAACAGACTCTATGTAATAATAAAGTACTGTTTTTTAATATGGTCACTTCAACATTCGGGTCATTTCACCCACTCTCGCATGTGACCTTAATAATGAGGTTCCACTGTATATATAGTGTACTTATAAACATATATAGTGTACTTATAAACATAAGTATCTTCATAAGTATCGCCACAGTGAACCAGGTATCAAGTCAAACAGGCCTATACTGCACCCGAGCCAAAACTAACTGTCTAAGTCATGTCCCATCAATTTTGTGATTTGGGCAGAAGTGCACATCTTATAATCCTTGCATTGTCATCTTTCACTGTCCAGTTTACTTTCCTTGATGAATAATCCCAAACTAATCAAATGACATAAAATGACAAAATTTTCCAAAAGATTGGTTTCTTAAAGTTTTTTCCATTTTATCAATAAATCAAAAAATACTGAAGATATATCAACAAATGAGGTGTCATTTTATATACAAAACTTCACGTCATAATTCTACTGTGACAGGTGACACATGTACAGATGTAGAGACATACCTTAGACGTGTTGTAGTGGTCAATATCTGTTGGCACGTAACACTGGCACTTGGTATAAAACCTGCAAAGATTAAAATTAATTAATAATACCCAAAAGAAAGAAATTTCCGTACTACTGTACATATAATCAAATTATTATTATGTTTAGCCGAAAATGTGTTTCCTGTCAATAGTCTGCCTACCAGCTCTGTCAACAGCAGTTTCAACTGCATGCCATTCTTTGTGTATGTCTCAATTTGACATGTGTGAGTGCTACCATTATGTAGGACCCACCTTTCCAAAATGAGACGCTTCTCTTGAAACATATTGTATATTTGAATAGGGCACATTGAGAGGAAAAAAATACACCTCAATGTTACCTATATTCAATCTACTTTCAGAGATACAGCATTTTGAATGTTGAGAATGCTAAAAGTCTGGTTTCGAGAATAACAGCTTTCCAACATTTTTACTCAGCTGTGGTTTTATTTACTATCAACTTTGGTGTTCACAATTTTAACTTTGATTTTAACTGTATCAGCTGTGGTTTTTCACTTTTTCATCTGTGATTTTCAATGTTAGCTCTGGTTTTCATCACACTATCGGCTGTATTTTAAAACATTGCCAGCAATTAAAACAAAAATTTACAGGTGTCACAAAACATAAAAATAAACACACATGTGTAACATTTATATCATTTATACAATGAACACATGAAAGATTAGTCTATTTCAAATCATTTCACGATGGAAACTCATTAAAAAATGGTCCAACTGTCTTTTAGCTTGTAGTCTAATGAGCATCATTTTGGAATGATGGGTCACATATTGCTGATCAAGGAAGACTTTTTCAACACTTAAACCCATCTTAAGTACACACACCTGTACCCCTCTTCCCGGGGGAGTTTGTTGGAGATGGGAGGAAGGTTTGTGAAGAACGTACAGGGGAACCGTGCTTTGCCCCCACCCCCCGACTCCCTTTCTGGTACAGCACGTGGTTGTCATAATCGACCTGAAAGAGACAGAAGCTGAGTATAAAATAATCAAGCACAATGTTATCAGCATGTAGGTCGATTCGACCCCGAATTCTATTATTAACAAATATTATATTCATTATGAAAGCATGGTAAGATTCTGAGAGGCATCTGTAGTGTTTTTCAAAAATATTATTGTAACAATTTTCATAACATTACTTTTTAACCAGACGTCTGTATCAATAATGGCTGTCAACAGCGCTCTCAAAAGCAGTGAGCTGCACAGTGCTCAGGCACAGTAACTGTACAACCTGGACAGATAGTCCTGGACACAACTCACACAAAGCCTTGGACATAGAGCCATGGACATAGAGATCTGGATATATAGAGCCCTGCAGTGGCCAGTTCCATGAAACGCACCCAACTTAGGCAGAAAAGTTACACCCAAACAGCTGAACGTTGTTGTACGTATCCAGGAGATTTAAATGATCTCTAAACACACAAGTTCTCTGTGCCAATATAAATCGTGAACGATCGCTGCCATTTGTAGATTGAATAACGTGACACCTAGCTAGAGTTGGGGCTATTTGGGGTAGTCTCAGGAGTTGCCCCCTAATTTGGGGATGATCTCAGCTGGGTATGTGTCATGCAACCGTCCCTAGTGGCTAGGTACCACCTAGGAGCTAATGACCCTAACTTGGACTTAGGTGTGTGTCATGCAACTGAGCACTGGACATGGAGCCCTGGACATAGAGGTCATATGTGTCAATGCTGCTAAACAGAAATAACTAACCTTGTAGTGTAGCATGCGGAGGGAAGGAAGTCCTCCGATGATCCAACACTCCAGGAAATAGGGAAAGAACCAAAACACTGGCAGTTCACAGCCAACTGAAATAATTAACATTGTTATTTTAGTTGTTTTATAGGATTATGGCATCAAATATACGAGAAAACATAATCAAGATGCCTAAACCAACAGTTAGCATCAAAGCATTAGCATTAGCATCTGTGGTTTCACAATTTGGAGACATACTAAATTGTGTGCATATAAAATGAATAGGCTGAAATGTTTATTGCCAACTTGTTACACAAAATATGATTTAAAGTGACATTTGTTATAAAAATGGGCCAAGAGGCCCTGAAGTCCTTTGGACTAATACGTCTATATGTGACCCCGGCTGACCAAATGAGTGATAAGTCAGAAAAATTGTAACATTGTTCTTTCATTCTTGTAAAGGTTGGATAGAGTGCTAATAAGAAAGCATTTGATTTAGTAGACCGGTCCTCACTGTGGTCTAAGATAATGTCATGTGGTATTAATGGTAATGTGTTGAAAGTTGTATACAACATGTACAAAAATGCTAAATCATGTATAAAACAGGGCCAGGCTGTGTCAGCCTTCTTCTCACTTATTATCAAACCTTGTCTTCTTTGTTATTTGCTATTTACCTGACTAATTTTGAACACTGTTTGTCATAATTATAAGGGACTTGACTTGAAATTTACAACAACCTTAGTGATGATAATGTAGACATTTTCTTGAAAATGTATATTCTACTATATACTGATGACACTAGAATGATTCAATCAATTACAGATTTCTTGTGTATAGCGGAACTATGTCGACTCTTCTAAAGGTTGTTTCAGATGTCAACTATATAGTGAATCTGTAAATATTAGTCTATATTGATACAATTTATTTACATAGTACCATGTCTACACAAGGCATGGCAAGTGTAAACAGAACAGTACAATGCATTTGATATCAATAAAGTGTAGGATATTTCACTCTATAGTTGTCCAGAATATTAATTTTCTATGTTTGTTACCTACAGGTGACAATACATCTTTAACCAATAGACACACAGTCACACCATTTTATAATAATTAAATGAACATAAAAATAAACACAACTTGCAATTATAGAAAATCAATAGTTTTGAAGATACAGTTTAAAAGCTGCAGGCAACTGTCCAGTTTAACAGGGGTCAAATGTGTCTGCTCTGCCTGTGACCAATTAAAGATTAGTCAAGGTCTTAATGGAACCATGCAGAGTAAGGCTGGGCACTGTTTCTGGTACAATACACAAAAT
>JAHLWY010002583.1:0-11450 GCA_020002185.1 Paraescarpia echinospica | reverse complement strand
TCTCTTCTCTGTACTCATTATGGTCACTTGGAAGTAACCAACAGTCATCACTAGGCAAGATACTTTCTCACATTATTCACTCTTTCTTTCTCTTCTCTGTACTCATGGTCACTTGCAAGCAACCAACAGTCATCACTAGGCAAGATACTTTCTCACATTATTCACTCTTTCTTTCTGTTCTCTGTACTTATTATGGTCACTTGGAAGCAACCAACAGTCATCACTAGGCAAGATACTTTCTCACATTATTCACTCTTTCTTTCTCTTCTCTGTACTCATTACGGTCACTTGCAAGCAACCAACAGTCACCACTAGGCAAGATACTTTCTCACATTATTCACTCTTTCTTTCTCTTCTCTGTACTCATTATGGTCACTTGAAAGCAACCAACAGTCATCACTAGGCAAGATACTTTCTCACATTATTCACTCTTTCTTTCTCTTCTCTGTACTCATTATGGTCACTTGGAAGCAACCAACAGTCATCACTAGGCAAGATACTTTCTCACATTATTCACTCTTTCTTTCTCTTCTCTGTACTCATTATGGTCACTTGGAAGCAACCAACTGTCATCACCAGGCGAGATACTTTCTCACATGATTTATTCTTTCTTTCTCTTCTCTGTATTCATTATGGTCACTTGGAAGCAACCAACAGTCATCACTAGGCAAGATACTTTCTCACATTATTCACTCTTTCTTTCTCTTAGATGTACTCATTATGGTCACTTGGAAGCAACCAACAGTCATCACTAGGCAAGATACTTTCTCACATTATTCACTCTTTCTTTCTCTTAGATGTACTCATTATGGTCACTTGGAAGCAACCAACAGTCATCACTAGGCAAGATACTTTCTCACACTATTCACTCTTTCTTTCTCTTCTCTGTACTCATTATGGTCACTTGGAAGCAACCAACTGTCATCACCAGGCGAGATACTTTCTCACATGATTTATTCTTTCTTTCTCTTCTCTGTATTCATTATGGTCACTTGGAAGCAACCAACAGTCATCACTAGGCAAGATACTTTCTCACATTATTCACTCTTTCTTTCTCTTAGATGTACTCATTATGGTCACTTGGAAGCAACCAACAGTCATCACTAGGCAAGATACTTTCTCACATTATTCACTCTTTCTTTCTCTTAGATGTACTCATTATGGTCACTTGGAAGCAACCAACAGTCATCACTAGGCAAGATACTTTCTCACATTATTCACTCTTTCTTTCTCTTAGATGTACTTATTATGGTCACTTGGAAGCAACCAACAGTCATCACTAGGCAAGATACTTTCTCACATTATTCACTCTTTCTTTCTCTTAGATGTACTCATTATGGTCACTTGGAAGCAACCAACAGTCATCACTAGGCAAGATACTTTCTCACATTATTCACTCTTTCTTTCTGTTCTCTGTACTTATTATGGTCACTTGGAAGCAACCAACAGTCATCACTAGGCAAGATACTTTCTCACATTATTCACTCTTTCTTTCTCTTCTCTGTACTTATTATGGTCACTTGGAAGCAACCAACAGTCATCACTAGGCGAGATACTTTCTCACATTATTCACTCTTTCTTTCTCTTAGATGTACTCATTATGGTCACTTGGAAGCAACCAACAGTCATCACTAGGCAAGATACTTTCTCACATTATTCACTCTTTCTTTCTCTTCTCTGTACTTATTATGGTCACTTGGAAGCAACCAACAGTCATCACTAGGCGAGATACTTTCTCACATTATTCACTCTTTCTTTCTCTTAGATGTACTCATTATGGTCACTTGGAAGCAACCAACAGTCATCACTAGGCAAGATACTTTCTCACATTATTCACTCTTTATTTCTCTTAGATGTACTCATTATGGTCACTTGGAAGCAACCAACAGTCATCACTATGCAAGATACTTTCTCACATTATTCACTCTTTCTTTCTCTTAGATGTACTCATTATGGTCACTTGGAAGCAACCAACAGTCATCACTAGGCAAGATACTTTCTCACATTATTCACTCTTTCTTTCTCTTCTCTGTACTTATTATGGTCACTTGGAAGCAACCAACAGTCATCACTAGGCAAGATACTTTCTCACATTATTCACTCTTTCTTTCTCTTCTCTGTACTTATTATGGTCACTTGGAAGCAACCAACAGTCATCACTAGGCAAGATACTTTCTCACATTATTCACTCTTTCTTTCTCTTAGATGTACTCATTGTAGTGCTTAGGAAGCAACCAACAGTCCATCACTAGGCAAGACCGCCTCATTCACTCTCACTTTCTCTTCTCTGTATATTATGGTCACTTGGGAAGCAACCAACAGTCATCACTAGAGCAAGATGCTTTCTCACATTATTCACTGTTTCTTTCTCTTAAGATGTACTCAGTACTTCTTGGTCACTTAGAGCAACCAACGATCTATCACTAAACTTAGAGATGCTTTCTCATTATTCACTCTTTCTTTCTCTTAGATGTGCTCCATTATGGTCTTGGAAGCAACAACAGTCATCACTGCAGGCAGGAGAAATGCTTTCTCCCACATTATTCACTCTTTCTTTCTCTTCTCTGTACTTATTATGGTCACTTGGAAGCAACCAACAGTCATCACTAGGCAAGATACTTTCTCACATTATTCACTCTTTCTTTCTCTTCTCTGTACTTATTATGGTCACTTGGAAGCAGCCAACAGTCATCACTAGGCAAGATACTTTCTCACATTATTCACTCTTTCTTTCTCTTCTCTGTACTCATTATGGTCACTTGGAAGCAACCAACAGTCATCACTAGGCAAGATACTTTCTCACATTATTCACTCTTTCTTTCTCTTCTCTGTACTCATTATGGTCACTTGGAAGCAACCAACAGTCATCACTAGGCAAGATACTTTCTCACATTATTCACTCTTTCTTTCTCTTCTCTGTACTCATTATGGTCACTTGGAAGCAACCAACAGTCATCACTAGGCAAGATACTTTCTCACATTATTCACTCTTTCTTTCTCTTCTCTGTACTCATTACGGTCACTTGGAAGCAACCAACAGTCATCACTAGGCAAGATACTTTCTCACATTATTCACTCTTTCTTTCTCTTCTCTGTACTCATTATGGTCACTTGGAAGCAACCAACAGTCATCACTAGGCAAGATACTTTCTCACATTATTCACTCTTTCTTTCTCTTCTCTGTACTCATTATGGTCACTTGGAAGCAACCAACAGTCATCACTAGGCAAGATACTTTCTCACATTATTCACTCTTTCTTTCTCTTCTCTGTACTCATTATGGTCACTTGGAAGCAACCAACAGTCATCACTAGGCGATATACTTTCTCACATTATTCACTCTTTCTTTCTCTTCTCTGTACTCATTATGGTCACTTGGAAGCAACCAACTGTCATCACCAGGCGAGATACTTTCTCACATTATTTATTCTTTCTTTCTCTTCTCTGTATTCATTATGGTCACTTGGAAGCAACCAACAGTCATCACTAGGCAAGATACTTTCTCACATTATTCACTCTTTCTTTCTCTTAGATGTACTCATTATGGTCACTTGGAAGCAACCAACAGTCATCACTAGGCAAGATACTTTCTCTCATTATTCACTCTTTCTTTCTCTTAGATGTACTTATTATGGTCACTTGGAAGCAACCAACAGTCATCACTAGGCAAGATACTTTCTCACATTATTAACTCTTTCTTTCTCTTAGATGTACTCATTATGGTCACTTGGAAGCAACCAACAGTCATCACTAGGCAATATACTTTCTCACATTATTCACTCTTTCTTTCTCTTAGATGTACTCATTATGGTCACTTGGAAGCAACCAACAGTCATCACTAGGCAAGATACTTTCTCACATTATTCACTCTTTCTTTCTCTTAGATGTACTCATTATGGTCAGTTGGAAGCAACCAACAGTCATCACTAGGCAAGATACTTTCTCACATTATTCTCTCTTTCTTTCTCTTAGATGTACTCATTATGGTCACTTGGAAGCAACCAACAGTCATCACTAGGCAAGATACTTTCTCACATTATTCACTCTTTCTTTCTCTTCTCTGTACTCATTATGGTCACTTGGAAGCAACCAACAGTCATCACTAGGCAAGATACTTTCTCACATTATTCACTCTTTCTTTCTCTTAGATGTACTCATTATGGTCACTTGGAAGCAACCAACAGTCATCACTAGGCAAGATACTTTCTCACATTATTCACTCTTTCTTTCTCTTAGATGTACTCATTATGGTCACTTGGAAGCAACCAACAGTCATCACTAGGCAAGATACTTTCTCACATTATTCACTCTTTCTTTCTCTTAGATGTACTCATTATGGTCACTTGGAAGCAACCAACAGTCATCACTAGGCAAGATACTTTCTCACATTATTCACTCTTTCTTTCTCTTCTCTGTACTCATTATGGTCACTTGGAAGCAACCAACAGTCATCACTAGGCAAGATACTTTCTCACATTATTCACTCTTTCTTTCTCTTCTCTGTACTCATTATGGTCACTTGGAAGCAACCAACAGTCATCACTAGGCAAGATACTTTCTCACATTATTCACTCTTTCTTTCTCTTCTCTGTACTCATTATGGTCACTTGGAAGCAACCAACAGTCATCACTAGGCAAGATACTTTCTCACATTATTCACTCTTTCTTTCTCTTCTCTGTACTCATTATGGTCACTTGGAAGCAACCAACAGTCATCACTAGGCAAGATACTTTCTCACATTATTCACTCTTTCTTTCTCTTCTCTGTACTCATTATGGTCACTTGGAAGCAACCAACAGTCATCACTAGGCAAGATACTTTCTCACATTATTCACTCTTTCTTTCTCTTCTCTGTACTCATTATGGTCACTTGGAAGCAACCAACAGTCATCACTAGGCAAGATACTTTCTCACATTATTCACTCTTTCTTTCTCTTAGATGTACTCATTATGGTCACTTGGAAGCAACCAACAGTCATCACTAGGCAAGATACTTTCTCACATTATTCACTCTTTCTTTCTCTTAGATGTACTCATTATGGTCACTTGGAAGCAACCAACAGTCATCACTAGGCAAGATACTTTCTCACATTATTCACTCTTTCTTTCTCTTCTCTGTACTTATTATGGTCACTTGGAAGCAACCAACAGTCATCACTAGGCAAGATACTTTCTCACATTATTCACTCTTTCTTTCTCTTCTCTGTACTTATTATGGTCACTTGGAAGCAACCAACAGTCATCACTAGGCAAGATACTTTCTCACATTATTCACTCTTTCTTTCTCTTTGTACTTATTATGGTCACTTGGAAGCAACCAACAGTCATCACTAGGCAAGATACTTTCTCACATTATTCACTCTTTCTTTCTCTTCTCTGTACTTATTATGGTCACTTGGAAGCAACCAACAGTCATCACTAGGCAAGATACTTTCTCACTTTATTCACTCTTTCTTTCTCTTAGATGTACTCATTATGGTCACTTGGAAGCAACCAACAGTCATCACTAGGCAAGATACTTTCTCACATTATTCACTCTTTCTTTCTCTTAGATGTAATTGCACGAGTAGGTCAGTTTGCACACTAATGCATCCTCATTCAAGCCCGTAGCGACTTTAGATTTTTTGGGGAGTGCTTTTTTCAGACTGAGATTGCACTTTTTGTTGGGGGTGGTAGTGTTAGAGAGTTTTGGTGTTGAATGGAAGTAGTGTTGGAGATTTTCAGTGGCGAGGGGGTAGTGTTGGAGGTGTTTGGCATCAAGGGCATAGTGATGGAGATTTTCCCTTTTGAGTGCGGGGTAGTGCTGGAAATATTTCACGAAGATGTTGCACATTGTTTATTTTTATTTAAATTTATTAATTTCAGTTACTGTCTTTTGATATATATTACAATTTAAATCATGCGGAACTCTTGCCTCAGCATGTGCACCTATTTCACCTCCTCAGCATCTGTCATTGAAATTTTGCCAAAAGATCTCGTCATTAGATTCGACACTATTTTACAAATGTATCAGACAAGATTGGGCATGAGTGCCATTACTATTATTGAAGGTTACATAACATATATAGAAGGATAAATGTTAATTTAATAACGATTGTTCATTGGATAATAACAGATGCATTGATTATGGTGTTGGTGTTTACGTGAAGCCTATTTTTGTCTAAGTATTTCAATAAAACCAACTTTTTGGACAAATTTGTTTACTCAAAGTTAGTTAAATAAATGCTAGAGATTTAGAATATGAATCTCCTTTGCAAATGTTTCTTCAGGTTTTTTTTAAGTGACATTTCTATTAAGAAAGATGTAACTTGGGCGACCAATGTATTCTGTTACATCCTGTGTCCTGATCAAATCATTTTTCTTCATATAGCCTAGCTGGTGTAATGGAAACATGATGAAAACTTGTATTGGAAGGCAATTACATTTTAACAAATTTGCGCGTCATTTAAATGCTTCAGTTGTTATTATGTGGAGTTTCCCTATGTGTTGTTGATCTGTATAACTGAGACTTGTGATGCTGCAGTATTGAGCCAGTCTATGATAACAAGTCAATCGTCCAGGTAGTGATGTACTGTCTCAGTGGCCTATACAACTCTCTCGCAGTCTGTGTCCTCAACAGTTACTTCATCACCAAACACCCGACACTTCCTCACTTGTGGTAAGTCACATCAGGCTCAAGTACAAGTCAAAGTACTTTATAAACATTTACTTTTTTATAGTACAGGTAAAAGTTTAAAGGACTTCACCGAGATATAAAAATATAAAGTGCCAAGAGAAATATTGTCACACATAAGCCACTGGTTGCAGACGTTCACCTGGAGATCATGTAGATTGATGCAAGTGCCTCACAGAAATAAAATAATGATTAACCATTATTCACAATACCTCTTTGTTACTTTTTGTCTTGAAAAATGCACATAATTGCTCTTTATTATAAGTAAATATACCTACAAATTATACTTTATTGCTGTAGGAAAGTAAGAAATCCTTTTTGAAATAACAATGTAAATGTACTTTGTTACATACCAATCTTGTCACAATAACAAATGGTTGTAGGATATGGATCAAACTAGTTCTTAGGGTTAACTGATTGGTAGGACATGGATCAAACTGGTTCTTATGGTTAACTGGTTGATAGGACGTGGATCAAACTAGTTCTTAGGGTTAACTGATTGGTAGGACATGGATCAAACTGGTTCTTATGGTTAACTGGTTGATAGGACGTGGATCAAACTAGTTCTTAGGGTTAACTGATTGGTAGGACATGGATCAAACTGGTTCTTATGGTTAACTGGTTGATAGGACGTGGATCAAACTAGTTCTTAGGGTTAACTGGTTGGTAGGACATGGATCAAACTGGTTCTTATGGTTAACTGGTTGATAGGACGTGGATCAAACTAGTTCTTAGGGTTAACTGGTTGGTAGGACATGGATCAAACTGGTTCTTATGGTTAACTGGTTGATAGGACGTGGATCAAACTAGTTCTTAGGGTTAACTGATTGGTAGGACATGGATCAAACTGGTTCTTATGGTTAACTGGTTGATAGGACGTGGATCAAACTAGTTCTTAGGGTTAACTGGTTGGTAGGACATGGATCAAACTGGTTCTTATGGTTAACTGGTTGATAGGACGTGGATCAAACTAGTTCTTAGGGTTAACTGGTTGGTAGGACATGGATCAAACTGGTTCTTATGGTTAACTGGTTGATAGGACGTGGATCAAACTAGTTCTTAGGGTTAACTGTGGTTGGTAGGACGTGGATCAAATTGGTAGGTTCTTAGAGTTAACTGTGGTTGGTAGGACATGGATCAAACTAGTTCTTAGGGTTAACTGTGGTTGTAGGATATGGGTCAAACTAGTTCTTGGAGTTATCTGTGGTTGATAGGACGTGGATCAAACTGGTAGGTTCTTAGAGTTAATTGTGGTTGGTAGGACATGGATCAAACTGGTTCTTAGGGTTAACTGTGGTTCGTAGGATGTGGATCAAAAGTTTGAGGAAGAAGAAATTTGAAGATGAGGATGACACAAGGAAGGAGAGAAGCTCCAACCTCGAGGTGAAGTTCTTCAGCATCCAAACCGTCTGGTACTTGGTATGTACAAGTCCTTTTGTTGCTGTTTCATCCTTGGACATGTTCTTTCACTCCACATTCCCCCAGTTCGCTTAGCTGTATAAGTCTTCTCGCTTTAATTACAGCATGGTTGAATGCTTCCCAGAAAAGTCGAGATGGTGTTCGAATGAATAGGTCTGCCAGGGAGGAATGTGTGAAGTGTTTTGAGCAGTCCTAAGGAATGGATACCGTGCTATACAAGAATTTAAATATTTTTTATAATCCAGTGATCATCAACAGTTGTTTGCAGTTTGTCGTTGTAGTGAAGGAGCAATGTAGAGTAGATACCAGAAAGTGTTAATTATCTTCATTGAGTAGAACAGATTATTTGTTGTGTAAATGCTTGCAGCATGAATATGTTTAAAACGGGAATTGACAAACTTCTTGGTTTGCCTATCTATTTGGCAAACTACTATTGGAAATTGTAGAAATCAAATCCTTGGATTAATTAGGCGAAACATAACGTATAAGGAAAAAGAGCTAATAATACCGCTGTACAAAACAATAGTTAGGCCTCATTTAGAATATTGTGTTCAGGCGTGGAGGCCATATCGCAGGAAGGACATAGATATGCTAGAAAGAGTGCAGAGGAGAGCAACTAAAATGATACCAAAACTGAGGGATCTTAGTTACGAAATACGCCTACAAAAATCCTGTTTAACAACACTAGAGACCAGGAGATTGAGAGGAGATCAGATAGAAGTGTTTAAAATATTGAATGGTTATGAAAATATTGATAGAAATATTTGTTTTCAGTTAAGAAAGATAGAAGGACTAGAGGACATGAAGTTACATTAGCAAAGGAGCAGTGTAGATTAGACGTAAGAAAGTTTTCATTTTCACAAAGGACTGTAAATGAATGGAACAGATTATCTGATGATTGTGTGGCTGCTAGTAGTGTGAATATGTTTAAAAATAAAATCGACACATACCTCAGACGGGCGGGGTACACATAGAAAAAAATGTCGGACTCGATAAGCCAAAGAGCTTCCTTGTCCACCTGCCACCTAGAGTTAATTCTCTGGATGGCAATCTTGTTAAATCTTGTTAAATCTATTTCTGGACGTTGCAGCCTTGATGGATTGTCTATAGACAGCTCTTTCGTTCGCCAGTCTCCCCACTCGCCAGACGTCTGCTCCCATCCATTCCTCTATGTCCTTCTCCCATTGTCTCCTAGGTCTTCATCTGCTTCCACTTTTCCTTCCATTATTAATCTCTCTAGAGACTGATGCCGTTTCACATGGCTGAAATAACTTAGTTTCTGTTTCTTTACAAAGTTCAATAAAGTCTCGGGTATAACACCAAGCTCATCTGCGATGGATTTGTTAGTTCTACGTTCTGTCCACGAAACTCGTAATATCTTTCTATAACACTTGTTTTCAAATGATTAGTAATGTTCTTATTAAGAGATTAGTAATGTTCTTATTAAGTCAACTTTTTACTCGCCATTGCCAACCTCCGTTTGATCTCTTTCGTCCCATCTCCATCCGCTTCTATCAGTGACCCCAGATATTCAAAACTTTCCACTCGTTCTATTTCCTCGCCATCTACTGTGACTTCTGATGGTTCTCGACATCCCTTCACATCCATAATCTCAGTCTTCTTTACGTTTAGTTTCAATCCTTTCATCTCGCTGTGCTCTTTAACAGTAGTTATCAGTTTATCCAATCCTTCTTTTGTATCGGATATTAATGCTGTGTCGTCGGCATATCTCAATTCATACATCTCCTGTCTATTCACTTTCAATCCATTAAAAAACTTGCTTCTCGTGTCAGTCTCGACTTCTCTCATAATATTCTCTGTGTATAGACTGAATAGGTGGGGGGACAAAATGCACCCCTGTCTCACTCCTTTGCCGACTGGGAACCAGTCTGTGGTACCACACTCTACTCTCACTGCAGACTGCTGTCCAACGTATCACTTTTGGATAAGTGATGTAATTTTCATGTCAAATCCCATGTGTACCAAGGTTTTCCAGTGTTGTTGATGACTAACATTATCAAAAGCTTTTGAATAATCTATGAAACAGATCCTAAGGTCATGGTTGAATTCTCTGCATTTCTGAATTAACATCTTCATTGAAAATGTGATCTCTTGTTCCTCTTCCAGTCCGGAAACCAGCATGTGTTCTGTTGACTTCACATTCTAATTTTGTTGTGATTCTCTTCATTATGATTTTTAGCATAATTTTGTTCGCATGGCTGATGAGGGATATAGTCCTGTGGTTTGAGCATTCTTGTATGTCACCTTTTTTCGGTATTGGTATAAGGATGGTCGTTTCCAGTCCATGGGCCATGTTCCACTTCTCCATATTTTTTTGCATAATGTGTGATAGATATCCACGCCTGCTTCTCCACTTGCTCTTATTAGCTCTGCAGTGATGTCATCAGTGCCAGGTGATTTTCCATCTTTTAGACTTTTTATTGCCCACTCCACCTCTGAACGCAAAGGCTCAAGTTCATCTTCTGGTTCTGTCCTCTCTCTGCCTTCATCCATGTCTGCCTCTTCTGTTTCTTCTTTCTTAAACATGCTTTCACAATATTGCTTCCATCTTTCAAGTATGTCATCACTTTCTGTCAGAGTCATTCCCGTTTCATCTTTAATAACGCCAAGTCTAGGTTTGAAAGACTGTGTCATAGACTTGATTTCCTCGAACATACTGCGACTATCGTTCCTTCTCATACATAGTTTTATCTTTTCGCATTTCTTCTCTAGGTATTTCTTGTCTTCCTTACACATTCGTTTAATTATCTTGCACTTCTCTCTGTATTTCTCATGATAATTCTCACTCATTTCTTTGTTCTTCATTAACTCTTTCCTTTTGTCAATCATCTGCAGTGTGTCTTTGCTTATCCATGGTTGTTTTTGTCTCCTCTTTTTAGTGAAGTGTTTGTCAGCTGATTCCATAATGATGTTCCTAATTTCTACTGCCAACTCCTCTGGTTACTTCTCGTCAGCCACTGTCTGTAATACTCCGAAACGGTTCATAACCTCTACTCGGTATCCTTCTGTGATATCACTGACGTCATACCTCACTATCTCTTTCCCTCTCTTCATCTTTCTTAATTTTATCGCAATCTTGGCGCTTAGCAATTCATGGTCAGAGCCACAATCGGCTCCCGGTAATGTCTTTGCATTAAACACAGATAATAAATATTGTTCTCCTTATAAGCCATGACCACAAGCCACTGGTTTCCGCTTTTGATATCAAACTGGCTCAATAATGTTTATAGTTTACTTAGATGAGTTTAGGGTGTGCGGTTCTCATGTGTTGGAAATAAGGTTGCTGCTTAAAGTGTGGGACGTCTCTTTCAGTGCCCATTTCCCACCAGTGACCCC
>JAHLWY010002582.1:0-11454 GCA_020002185.1 Paraescarpia echinospica | reverse complement strand
TTGTTGATGTACGGGGATACTGTTCACCGTGTAAGTGTCATTCTTCGTGTACGGGGATACTGTTCAACGTGTAAGTTTCTTTGTTTGTGTAAGGGGATAGTGTTCGCCGTGTAAGTTTCACTATTGGTGTACGGGGATACTATTCACCGTGTAAGTGTTATTGTTGGTGTACGGGGAAACTGTTCACCGTGTAAGTGTCATTATTGGTGTACGGGTATACTGTTCGCTGTGTAAGTGTCATTGTTGGTATACGGGGATACGGTTAAACGTGTTTGTGTCATTGTTGATGTACGGGGATACTGGTCACCACGTAGGTGTCATTGTTGGTGTACGGGGATACTTTTCACTGTGTAAGTGTCATTCTTTGTGTACGGGGATACTGTTCACTGTGTAAGTGTCATTGTTTTTGTACGGGAATACTGTTCACCGTGTACGTGTCATTGTTGGTGTACGAGGTTACTGTTCACTGTGTAAGTGTCATTGTTGGTGTACGGGGATACTGTTCGCTGTGTAAGTGTCATTGTTGGTATACGGGGATATTGTCAAACGTGTTAGTGTCATTGTTGGTGAACGGGGATACTATTCACTGTATAAGTGTCATTCTTGGTGTACGGGGATACTGTTCACCGTGTAAGTGTCATTGTTGGTGTACAGGGATACTGTTCAAGGTGAAAGTGTCATTGTTGGTGTACGAGGATACTCTTCACCGTGTAAATGTCATTGTTGGTATATGTCAATTCTGTTCACTGTGTAAGTGTCATTATTGGTGTACGGGGATACTGTTCACCGTGTAAATGTCATTGTTGGTGTACGGGGATACTGTTCAAGGTGTAAGGGTCATTGTTGGTGTACGGGGATACTGTTCACTGTGTAAGTGTCATTGTTCGTGTACGGGGATACTGTTCATCGTGTAAGTGTCATTGTTGGTGTACGGGGATACTGTTCACTGTGTATATGTCATTGTTGTTGTACAGGGATACTGTTCATTCTATGTTATTACATGTGTACGGGGATACTGTTCACTGTGTAAGTGTCATTATTGGTGTACGGGGATACAGTTCACCGTGTAGGTCTCATTGTTGGTGTACGGGGTTACTGTTCACTGTGTAAGTGTCATTGTTGGTGTACGGGGATACTGTTCACCGTGTAAGTGTCATTGTAGGTGTACGAGGATACCGTTCACTGTGTAAGTGTCATTGTTGGTGTACGGGGATACTGTTCACCGTGTAAGTATCATTGTTGGTGTACGAGGATACTGTTCACTGTGTAAATGTCATTGTTGGTGTACGGGGATACTGTTCACCGTGTAAGTATCATTGTTGGTGTACGGGGATACTGTTCAAGGTGTGAGTGGCATTGTTGGTGTACGGGGATACTGTTCACCGTGTAAGTGTCATAGTTGGTGAACCGGGATACTGTTTACTGTGTAAGTGTCATTGTTCGTGTACGGGGATACTGTTCATCGTGTTAGTGTCATTGTTGGTGTACGGGGATACTGTTCACCGTGTAAGTGTCATTCTTCGTGTACGGGGATACTCTTCATCGTGTAAGTGTCATTGTTGGTGTGTCATTGTTGGTGTACGGGGATACTGTTCACCGTGTAAGTATCATTGTTGGTGTACGAGGATACTGTTCACTGTGTAAATGTCATTGTTGGTGTACGGGGATACTGTTCACCTTGTAAGTGTCATTTTTGGTGTACGGGGATACTGTTCAAGGTGTGAGTGGCATTGTTGGTGTACGGGGATACTGTTCACCGTGTAAGTGTCATAGTTGGTGAACCGGGATACTGTTTACTGTGTAAGTGTCATTGTTCGTGTACGGGGATACTGTTAATCGTGTAAGTGTCATTGTTGATGTACGGGGATACTGTTCACCGTGTAAGTGTCATTCTTCGTGTACGGGGATACTGTTCATCGTGTAAGTGTCATTGTTGGTGTACGGGGCTACTGTTCCCCGTGCGAGTGTCATTGTTGGTGTACGGGGATACTGTTCACCGTGTAAGTTTCTTTGTTTGTGTAAGGGGATAGTGTTCGCCGTGTAAGTTTCACTATTGGTGTACGGGGATACTATTCACCGTGTAAGTGTTATTGTTGGTGTACGGGGATACTGTTCACCGTGTAAGTGTCATTGTTGGTGTACGGGTATACTGTTCGCTGTGTATGTGTCATTGTTTGTGTACGGGGATACTGTTCGCTGTGTAAGTGTCATTGTTGGTATACGGGGATACGGTTAAACGTGTTTGTGTCATTGTTGATGTACGGGGATACTGGTCACCACGTAGGTGTCATTGTTGGTGTACGGGGATACTTTTCACTGTGTAAGTGTCATTCTTTGTGTACGGGGATACTGTTCACTGTGTAAGTGTCATTGTTTTTGTACGGGAATACTGTTCACCGTGTATGTGTCATTGTTGGTGTACGAGGATACTGTTCACTGTGTAAGTGTCATTGTTGTTGTACGGGGATACTGTTCACCGTGTAAGTATCATTGTTGGTGTACGAGGATACTGTTCACTGTGTAAATGTCTTTGTTGGTGTACGGGGATACTGTTCACCGTGTAAGTGTCATTGTTGGTGTACGGGGATACTGTTCAAGGTGTGAGTGGCATTGTTGGTGTACGGGGATACTGTTCACCGTGTAAGGCTTGGCGAAGCTGGTGAACCGATGTCACCGTGTAAGCGTCACTGCTGGTGCATGGGGATACCTGTTCACTGTGTATGTCATTGTTGCGTACGGGGATCGTCGTAAGGCCATTGCTGGTGCAGTACGATGACACCGTCCACTGCGTAAGCGTCATTGCTGGTGGCCGTAGATACTGTTCAATCGTGTAAGCATCATATTGGCGCAATGAGGATTACTGTTCACCGGTGTAAATCGTCATTGTTGGTGTACGGGGATACTGTTCACCGTATGTCACGCGGCGCACGCATCACTGACTCGCGAAGCGTACTGTTGGTGTACGGGGATACTGTTCATGTGTAAGTGTCATTGTTGGCATACGATATTGTTAAACGTGTTAGTGTCATTGTTGGTGAACGGGGATACTTTTCACTGTATAAGTGTCATTCTTGGTGTACGGGGATACTGTTCACCGTGTAAGTGTCATTCTTGGTGTACGGGGATACTGTTCAACGTGAAAGTGTCATTGTTGGTGTACGAGGATACTCTTCACCGTGTAAATGTCATTGTTGGTATATGTCAATTCTGTTCACTGTGTAAGTGTCATTATTGGTGTACGGGGATACTGTTCACCGTGTAAATGTCATTGTTGGTGTACGGGGATACTGTTCAAAGTGTAAGGGTCATTGTTGGTGTACGGGGATACTGTTCACTGTGTAAGTGTCATTGTTCGTGTACGGGGATACTGTTCATCGTGTAAGTGTCATTGTTGGTGTACGGGAATACTGTTCACTGTGTATATGTCATTGTTGGTGTACAGGGATACTGTTCATTCTATGTTATTACATGTGTACGGGGATACTGTTCACTGTGTAAGTGTCATTATTGGTGTACGGGGATACAGTTCACCGTGTAGGTCTCATTGTTGGTATACGGGGTTACTGTTCACTGTGTAAGTGTCAATGTTGGTGTACGGGGATACTGTTCACCGTGTAAGTGTCATTGGTGGTGTACGAGGACACTGTTCACTGTGTAAGTGTCATTGTTGGTGTACGAGGACACTGTTCACTGTGTAAGTGTCATTGTTGGTGTAAGAGGATACTGTTCACAGTGTAAGTGTCATTGTTGGTGTAAGAGGATACTGTTCACAGTGTAAGTGTCATTGTTGGTGTACGGGAATATTGTTCAAGGTATAAGTGTCATTGTTGGTATATGTCGATTCTGTTTACTGTGTAAGTGTCATTGTTGGTGTACGGGGATACTGTTCAAGGTGTAAGTGTCATTGTTGGTGTACGAGGATACTCTTCACCGTGTAAGTGTCATCGTTGGTATATGTCAATTCTGTTCACTGTATAAGTGTCATTGTTGGTGTACGGGGATACTATTCACTGTGTAAGTGTCATTGTTGGTGTACGGGGATACTGTTCACCGTGTAAGTGTCATTGTTGGTGTACGAGGTTACCGTTCACTGTGTAAGTGTCATTGTTGGTGTACGAGGATATTGTTCACTGTGTAAGTGTCATTGTTGGTGTGCGGGGATACTGTTCAAGGTGTAAGTGTCATTGTTGGTGTACGGGGATACTGTTCACTGTGTAAGTGTCATTGTTGGTGTACGGGGATACTGTTCACCGTGTAAGTATCATTGTTGGTGTACGAGGATACTGTTCACTGTGTAAATGTCATTGTTGGTGTACGGGGATACTGTTCACCGTGTAAGTGTCATTGTTGGTGTACGGGGATACTGTTCAAGGTGTGAGTGGCATTGTTGGTGTACGGGGATACTGTTCACCGTGTAAGTGTCATAGTTGGTGAACCGGGATACTGTTTACTGTGTAAGAGTCATTGTTCGTGTACGGGGATACTGTTCATCGTATAAGTGTCATTGTTGGTGTACGGGGATGCTGTTCACCGTGTAAGTGTCATTCTTCGTGTACGGGGATACTCTTCATCGTGTAAGTGTCATTGTTGGTGTACGGGGATACTGTTCCCCGTGTAAGTGTCATTGTTGGTGTACGGGGATACTGTTCACCGTGTAAGTATCATTGTTGGTGTACGAGGATACTGTTCACTGTGTAAATGTCATTGTTGGTGTACGGGGAAACTGTTCACCGTGTAAGTGTCATTGTTGGTGTACGGGGATACTGTTCAAGGTGTGAGTGGCATTGTTGGTGTGCGGGGATACTGTTCACCGTGTAAGTGTCATAGTTGGTGAACCGGGATACTGTTTACTGTGTAAGTGTCATTGTAAGTGTACGGGGATACTGTTCATCGTGTAAGTGTCATTGTTGGTGTACGGGGATACTGTTCACCGTGTAAGTGTCATTCTTCGTGTACGCGGATACCGTTCCCAACGTGAAAAGCAAGCTCACGTTGGTGTGCACGAGGATACCCTTCAACGTAAATGTCATTGTTGGTATATGTCAATTCTGTTCGCTGTGTAAGTGTCATTATTGGTGTACGGGGATACTGTTCACCGTGTAAGTGTCATTGTTGGTGTACGGGGATACTGTTCAAGGTGTAAGGGTCATTGTTGGTGTACGGGGATACTGTTCACTGTGTAAGTGTCATTGTTCGTGTACGGGGATACTGTTCATCGTGTAAGTGTCATTGTTGGTGTAAAGGTATACTGTTAACTGTGTACATGTAACTGTTGGTGTACAGGGATACTGTTCATTCTATGTTATTACATGTGTACGGGGATACTTTTCACTGTGTAAGTGTCATTATTGGTGTACGGGGATACAGTTCACCGTGTAGGTCTCATTGTTGGTGTACGGGGTTACTGTTCACTGTGTAAGTGTCATTGTTGGTGTACGGGGATACTGTTCACCGTGTAAGTGTCATTGTTGGTGTACGAGGACACTGTTCACTGTGTAAATGTCATTGTTGGTGTAAGAGGATACTGTTCACAGTGTAAGTGTCATTGTTGGTGTAAGAGGATACTGTTCACAGTGTAAGTGTCATTGTTGGTGTACGGGAATACTGTTCAAGGTATAAGTGTCATTGTTGGTATATGTCGATTCTGTTTACTGTGTAAGTGTCATTGTTGGTGTACGGGGATACTGTTCAAGGTGTAAGTGTCATTGTTGGTGTACGAGGATACTCTTCACCGTGTAAGTGTCATCGTTGGTATATGTCAATTCTGTTCACTGTATAAGTGTCATTGTTGGTGTACGGGGATATTGTTCACTGTGTAAGTGTCATTGTTGGTGTACGGGGATACTGTTCACCGTGTAAGTGTCATTGTTGGTGTACGAGGTTACCGTTCACTGTGTAAGTGTCATTGTTGGTGTACGAGGATATTGTTCACTGTGTAAGTGTCATTGTTGGTGTGCGGGGATACTGTTCAAGGTGTAAGTGTCATTGTTCGTGTACGGGGATACTGTTCACTGTGTAAGTGTCATTGTTGGTGTACGGGGATACTGTTCACCGTGTAAGTATCATTGTTGGTGTACGAGGATACTGTTCACTGTGTAAATGTCATTGTTGGTGTACGTGGATACTGTTCACCTTGTAAGTGTCATTTTTGGTGTACGGGGATACTGTTCAAGGTGTGAGTGGCATTGTTGGTGTACGGGGATACTGTTCACCGTGTAAGTGTCATAGTTGGTGAACCGGGATACTGTTTACTGTGTAAGTGTCATTGTTCGTGTACGGGGATACTGTTCATCGTGTAAGTGTCATTGTTGGTGTACGGGGATACTGTTCACCGTGTAAGTGTCATTCTTCGTGTACGGGGATACTCTTCATCGTGTAAGTGTCATTGTTGGTGTACGGGGATACTGTTCCCGTGTAAGTGTCATTGTTGGTGTACGGGGATACTGTTCACCGTGTAAGTATCATTGTTGGTGTACGAGGATACTGTTTACTGTGTAAATGTCATTGTTGGTGTACGGGGATACTGTTCACCGTGTAAGTGTCATTGTTGGTGTACGGGGATACTGTTCAAGGTGTGAGTGTCATTGTTGGTGTACGGGGATACTGTTCACCGTGTAAGTGTCATAGTTGGTGAACCGGGATACTGTTTACTGTGTAAGTGTCATTGTTCGTGTACGGGGATACTGTTCATCGTGTAAGTGTCATTGTTGATGTACGGGGATACTGTTCACCGTGTAAGTGTCATTCTTCGTGTACGGGGATACTGTTCATCGTGTAAGTGTCATTGTTGGTGTACGGGGCTACTGTTCCCCGTGCAAGTGTCATTGTTGGTGTACGGGGATACTGTTCACCGTGTAAGTTTCTTTGTTTGTGTAAGGGGATAGTGTTCGCCGTGTAAGTTTCACTATTGGTGTACGGGGATACTATTCACCGTGTAAGTGTTATTGTTGGTGTACGGGGAAACTGTTCACCGTGTAAGTGTCATTGTTGGTGTACGGGTATACTGTTCGCTGTGTATGTGTCATTGTTTGTGTACGGGGATACTGTTCGCTGTGTAAGTGTCATTGTTGGTATACGGGGATACGGTTAAACGTGTTTGTGTCATTGTTGATGTACGGGGATACTGGTCACCACGTAGGTGTCATTGTTGGTGTACGGGGATACTTTTCACTGTGTAAGTGTCATTCTTTGTGTACGGGGATACTGTTCACTGTGTAAGTGTCATTGTTTTTGTACGGGAATACTGTTCACCGTGTATGTGTCATTGTTGGTGTTCGAGGATACTGTTCACTGTGTAAGTGTCATTGTTGTTGTACGGGGATACTGTTCACAGTGTAAGTATCATTGTTGGTGTACGAAGATACTGTTCACTGTGTAAATGTCATTGTTGGTGTACGGGGATACTGTTCACCGTGTAAGTGTCATTGTTGGTGTACGGGGATACTGTTCAAGGTGTGAGTGGCATTGTTGGTGTACGGGGATACTGTTCACCGTGTAAGTTTCATAGTTGGTGAACCGGGATACTGTTTACTGTGTAAGTGTCATTGTTGGTGTACGGGGATACTGTTCACAGTGTAAGTGTCATTGTTGGTGTACGGGGATACTGTTCACCGTGTAAGTGTCATTGTTGGTGTACGAGGATACCGTTCACTGTGTAAGTGTCATTGTTGGTGTACGGGGATACTGTTCACCGTGTAAGTATCATAGTTGGTGTACGAGGATACTGTTCACTGTGTAAATGTCATTGTTGGTGTACGGGGATACTGTTCACCGTGTAAGTGTCATTGTTGGTGTACGGGGATACTGATCAAGGTGTGAGTGGCATTGTTCGTGTACGGGGATACTGTTCACCGTGTAAGTGTCATAGTTGGTGAACCGGGATACTGTTTACTGTGTAAGTGTCATTGTTCGTGTACGGGGATACTGCTCATCGTGTAAGTGTCATTGTTGGTGTACGAGGACACTGTTCACTGTGTAAGTGTCATTGTTGGTGTAAGAGGATACTGGTCACAGTGTAAGTGTCATTGTTGGTGTACGGGGATACTGTTCAAGGTATCAGTATCATTGTTGGTATATGACGATACTGTTCACTGTGTAAGTGTCATTGTTGGTGTACGGGGATACTGATCACTGTGTAAGTGTCATTGTTGGTGTACGGGGATACTGTTCACCGTGTATGTGTCATTGTTGGTGTACGGGGATACTGTTCAAGGTGTAAGTGTCATTGTTGGTGTACGAGGATACTCTTCACCGTGTAAGTGTCATCGTTGGTATATGTCAATTCTGTTCACTATATAAGTGTCATTGTTGGTGTACGGGGATACTGTTCACTGTGTAAGTGTCATTGTTGGTGTACGGGGATACTGTTCACCGTGTAAGTGTCATTGTTGGTGTACGAGGTTACCGTTCACTGTGTAAGTGTCATTGTTGGTGTACGAGGATATTGTTCACTGTGTAAGTGTCATTGTTGGTGTGCGGGGATACTGTTCAAGGTGTAAGTGTCATTGTTGGTGTACGGGGATACTGTTCACTGTGTAAGTGTCATTGTTGGTGTACGGGGATACTGTTCACCGTGTAAGTATCATTGTTGGTGTACGAGGATACTGTTCACTGTGTAAATGTCATTGTTGGTGTACGGGGATACTGTTCACCGTGTAAGTGTCATTGTTGGTGTACGGGGATACTGTTCAAGGTGTGAGTGGCATTGTTGGTGTACGGGGATACTGTTCACCGTGTAAGTGTCATAGTTGGTGAACCGGGATACTGTTTACTGTGTAAGTGTCATTGTTCGTGTACGGGGATACTGTTCATCGTGTAAGTGTCATTGTTGGTGTACGGGGATACTGTTCACCGTGTAAGTGTCATTCTTCGTGTACGGGGATACTCTTCATCGTGTAAGTGTCATTGTTGGTGTACGGGGATACTGTTCACCGTGTAAGTATCATTGTTGGTGTACGAGGATACTGTTCACTGTGTAAATGTCATTGTTGGTGTACGGGGATACTGTTCACCGTGTAAGTGTCATTGTTGGTGTACGGGGATACTGTTCAAGGTGTGAGTGGCATTGTTGGTGAACCGGGATACTGTTTACTGTGTAAGTGTCATTGTTCGTGTACGGGGATACTGTTCATCGTGTAAGTGTCATTGTTGATGTACGGGGATACTGTTCACCGTGTAAGTGTCATTCTTCGTGTACGGGGATACTGTTCATCGTGTAAGTGTCATTATTGGTGTACGGGGCTACTGTTCCCCGTGCAAGTGTCATTGTTGGTGTACGGGGATACTGTTCACCGTGTAAGTTTCTTTGTTTGTGTAAGGGGATAGTGTTCGCCGTGTAAGTTTCACTATTGGTGTACGGGGATACTATTCACCGTGTAAGTGTTATTGTTGGTGTACGGGGAAACTGTTCACCGTGTAAGTGTCATTGTTGGTGTACGGGTATACTGTTCGCTGTGTATGTGTCATTGTTTGTGTACGGGGATACTGTTCGCTGTGTAAGTGTCATTGTTGGTATACGGGGATACGGTTAAACGTGTTTGTGTCATTGTTGATGTACGGGGATACTGGTCACCACGTAGGTGTCGTTGTTGGTGTACGGGGATACTTTTCACTGTGTAAGTGTCATTCTTTGTGTACGGGGATACTGTTCACTGTGTAAGTGTCATTGTTTTTGTACGGGAATACTGTTCACCGTGTACGTGTCATTGTTGGTGTAGAGGATACTGTTCACTGTGTAAGTGTCATTGTTGGTGTACGGGGATACTGTTCGCTGTGTAAGTGTCATTGTTGGTATACGGGGATATTGTTAAACGTGTTAGTGTCATTGTTGGTGAACGGGGATACTATTCACTGTATAAGTGTCATTCTTGGTGTACGGGGATACTGTTCACCGTGTAAGTGTCATTGTTGGTGTACGGGGATACTGTTCAACGTGAAAGTGTCATTGTTGGTGTACGAGGATACTCTTCACCGTGTAAATGTCATTGTTGGTATATGTCAATTCTGTTCACTGTGTAAGTGTCATTATTGGTGTACGGGGATACTGTTCACCGTGTAAATGTCATTGTTGGTGTACGGGGATACTGTTCAAAGTGTAAGGGTCATTGTTGGTGTACGGGGATACTGTTCCCCGTGCAAGTGTCATTGTTGGTGTACGGGGATACTGTTCACCGTGTAAGTTTCTTTGTTTGTGTAAGGGGATAGTGTTCGCCGTGTAAGTTTCACTATTGGTGTACGGGGATACTATTCACCGTGTAAGTGTTATTGTTGGTGTACGGGGAAACTGTTCACCGTGTAAGTGTCATTGTTGGTGTACGGGTATACTGTTCGCTGTGTATGTGTCATTGTTTGTGTACGGGGATACTGTTCGCTGTGTAAGTGTCATTGTTGGTATACGGGGATACGGTTAAACGTGTTTGTGTCATTGTTGATGTACGGGGATACTGGTCACCACGTAGGTGTCGTTGTTGGTGTACGGGGATACTTTTCACTGTGTAAGTGTCATTCTTTGTGTACGGGGATACTGTTCACTGTGTAAGTGTCATTGTTTTTGTACGGGAATACTGTTCACCGTGTACGTGTCATTGTTGGTGTAAGAGGATATTGTTCACTGTGTAAGTGTCATTGTTGGTGTACGGGGATACTGTTCGCTGTGAAAGTGTCATTGTTGGTATACGGGGATATTGTTAAACGTGTTAGTGTCATTGTTGGTGAACGGGGATACTATTCACTGTATAAGTGTCATTCTTGGTGTACGGGGATACTGTTCACCGTGTAAGTGTCATTGTTGGTGTACGGGGTTCACTGTGTAAGTGTCATTGTTGGTGTAAGAGGATACTGTTCACAGTGTAAGTGTCATTGTTGGTGTTGGTATATGTCAATTCTGTTCACTGTGTAAGTGTCATTATTGGTGTACGGGGATACTGTTCACCGTGTAAATGTCATTGTTTGTGTAAGGGGATACTGTTCAAGGTGTAAGGGTCATTGTTGGTGTACGTGGATACTGTTCACTGTGTAAGTGTTATTGTTCGTGTACAGGGATACTGTTCATCGTGTAAGTGTCATTGTTGGTGTACGGGGATACTGTTCACTGTGTATATGTCATTGTTGGTGTACAGGGATACTGTTCATTCTATGTTATTACATGTGTACGGGGATACTGTTCACTGTGTAAGTGTCATTATTGGTGTACGGGGATACAGTTCACCGTGTAGGTCTCATTGTTGGTATACGGGGTTACTGTTCACTGTGTAAGTGTCAATGTTGGTGTACGGGGATACTGTTCACCGTGTAAGTGTCATTGTTGGTGTACGAGGACACTGTTCACTGTGTAAGTGTCATTGTTGGTGTACGAGGACACTGTTCACTGTGTAAGTGTCATTGTTGGTGTAAGAGGATACTGTTCACAGTGTAAGTGTCATTGTTGGTGTAAGAGGATACTGTTCACAGTGTAAG
>JAHLWY010002581.1:0-11458 GCA_020002185.1 Paraescarpia echinospica | reverse complement strand
CACATTTTATGATGAGATCATTACTGCATTATCCAAATCAGGTGAAAAAATGTTAAAGCAAGTATCTGGAAAGAGGAAACCGTTTACACCTGGTTGGAACGACCATGTAAAGGATTTACACATGGCAGCTAGAGATGCATATCTTTTGTGGAAGGACATTGGCAAACCCAGAACGGGTACTGTTTATGACGTTATGCGGCAGGCTAGGTCCAAATTCAAACATGCACTTAGAGTTTGCAAGAACAAAAAGAATTCCATTATTGCGGATAAAATTGCTGAGAAAATGAGTGGAAAAAACGATAGAGATTTCTGGAGAGAAATCAAAAACTCCACAAACAGTAATGTTAAATTACCAAACACTGTGGGTGATGTACATGGCAGCCAAAACATAAGTGGAATGTGGCAAGAACACTACAGTCAAATTTTTAATGTAGTTAGAGGAAGTTGCAGCAAGGAATTTCTTGCTGATCTGTGTCAGGAGCATGCTGTCTTTGACCAAGGTATGAGGGTGACTGTTAATGAAATTAGTGAAATTATCAAAGATTTATCTTACAATAAGTCACCTGGTTTAGACGGCATTACTAGCGAGCACATGAAGTGGGCAGATCGACAGCTGCCAGTTTTATTGGCTATATTGATGTCAGCTACACTTACACACGATTATGTACCGGGAAATATGCAAAAATCTGTCATTGTTCCCATTATTAAGGATAAAAATAAACGTGTCAGCAACAGAGATAACTATAGACCGATATGTCTGTCTAATGTATTCAAAAAAATAGTAAAAAAAATACTGTATAATCGGATGCAAAGTCATCTACGAACTACAAGTAACCAATTTGGGTTCAAACCCAAACATGGGACAGAAATGTGTGTATTTGTGTTGAAGGAGCTCCTTCGATATTACACTAATCATGGGTCATGCATGTATGTTGCCTTCCTTGATGCCTCCAAGGTATTTGACAGGGTGAATCACACAACATTATTTACGAAGCTACTTAAGCTTGGAGTGTCTAAATATTTAATTAAAGTGATATGTCAGTGGTACTGTAATCAGACTATGTGTGTTAAATGGGGTTCGGTATTTTCCAACTTCTTCTCTGTGACTAATGGAGTTAAACAAGGGGGTATGCTATCTCCTTTCTTATTTAATTTATACATGAATGATTTGAGTTTGCTACTGATGAAACTACCCATCGGATGCTATTGTGGTGATACAACTGTTAATCATCTCATGTATGCTGATGACATTGTACTACTGGCTCCATCGGCTAAGGGGTTGCAAAGACTGCTAGATGTATCATACAATTATGGATGTGACAACGACATATTGTTTAACAGAGTAAAGTCACAGATAATGTTTTTTGACACAAGACAAACCAGTTTTGAAATAGCTCTTAAGCTTGGTGATGCAGTTCTGAATACAACGAAGGCATACAAATATCTTGGCCATATAATCTGTAATGATCTGTCGGATGAAACGGATATGAAATCCAAAGAAAGGAGTTTGTATGGCAGAAGCAATATTCTACTCAGGAAATTTCACTTTTGTTCAGTGAAGGTGAAGAACAAACTGTTCACATCCTATTGTAGTAATGTGTATTTATGTTCCTTATGGGATAATTATAGAAAAGCTGCTATGCAACACTTTATTGTTTCCTATAACAATGCATTTAGAATTATGCACAGCCTATCTATGAGGTGAAGTGCTAGCCTAATGTTTGTTAGTTCTGACACGGACTGTTACAATACTAGATTTAGAAAATGCATGTATAGTTTTATGAGCAGAATATCTGCATCGACGAACAACATTGTTGAGAGTATTATACACAGTGACGTTTATACGACCTCTGTATTGCACAGGAAGTGGATTAGTGCAATATATACACTATAATATACTTTTTATTTTTACTTTTTTACTATGGACATAGTGCATATTACATGTATGCTTTTTGTCTGAAATAAAGATTGATTGATTGACTGATTGATTGTTTAGGAAGGTAGTGCTCTTGTTTACTTTCTTTCTTATGAAATCTATATAGGTATTCCATGTTTGTTTTCCACCTATTTTTACCACAAATTTCCGTTGAGGTCGCTAACGTGGATACTGGAGGTTTTTGTAATTGGATTTCGCTTCCTGGTGATTCTAATGACCTTACATTAGGATTAAATGTAATCTTCCAGTTCTATTCCAACCCACTCTTGCAGTTTGTGGGGGTGATCGTGCAGAGCCTGGCCTTTGACCTTTCCACATAGGAAACTATCATCAGCGAGAAGACTGCATTTTAAAAGATACTTGAAACACAATATCCTTCACTCTAGTGTGGCTGTTTGCAATACTATTTGCTTATGCAATTGCTCAATTGGACATCCGAAATACTAACCTTCAGGGTTCTCAAACGTCACATATGCAACTGTTTTGTTTGTAGCACGCTGTATTCTATCAACCGTATCGCCACCAGAATGACGTTTGCTCTCAAAGAACAACTCAATGGCATCATCGGTTGTAGACGTCTTAATTCCACAGACCTCGATGGTTTTCCTGTCCCAGTCATACTGTGTTGGAGACACTTTAAGTGCCGCCTCTTCCAGGGTTAGATCACCTCTGCTGAGTAAACGCTTTGCAACTGCAAAAGTAACACATGCATACAAGAAACGTAATTATATGGATATTTCATGGACATGAGTCATTTCCAAGAAGTGTGTGTATGAGGTATGTGTGTGTGTGTGCATGTGTGTGTGTGTGTGTGTGTGAGAGTGTGTGTGTGTGTGTGTGTGTGTGTGTGAGTGTGTGTGTGTGTGTGTGTGTGTGTGTGTGTGTGGGGGGGAGGTTGGTGGGTGGTTGGATGGGTGAGTGAGATGATGAGTGAGTTGGTGAATGAGTGCAAAAGTGCATGAATGCATGAGTGTGTGAGTGTGTGAGTGCATGACTGATGGACTATGTGAGTTTGAGCATGAGTGGGTGGGAGTGGATGGGGGAGTGGGTGAGATGGTGGAAAGAGTGACTGAGCTAGTGAGCGAGTGAGTGAGTGAGTGGGAGAACGAGTGAGGGATGAATACGGTATGAATGGATGAGTGGGAGAGTGATTCAGTTAGTGAGTGAGTGGATGGGTGTGAAAGATGGTGAGTGTGTCAGTGAGTGCGTCAGTGAGTGCGTGACCAAGTGCGTGGGTAGGTGAGTAGGAGGGTGTATGGGTGGGTGGGTTAGTTGGTGAGTAAATGGGTGTGTGATTGGGTGAATGATTGGGTGGGTGGATGGGTGCGTGAGTGTTTGGGTGAGTGAGTGAGTGAGTGAGTGAGTGACTGACTGGGTGGGTGAGTGGGTGGGTGTATGGGTTAGTGAGTTGGTGACTAAGTGAATGAGTGAATGAGTGAGGGAGTGAGTGGGAGATTGTGTTGGTGAGTGAGTGAGTGAGTGAGTGAGTGAGTGATTTAATGAGTGAGTGATTGGGAGACTTTGTGAGTGAATGGGTGAGTGAGTGGGTGAGTGGGAGAATGAGAAGGGGATGAATGGGATACAAAGGAATGAGTGACTGGATGAGTGACTGAGTTGGTTGGTGAGTCAGTGATTGGGTGAGTTGGTGATTGTGTAAGAAAGTGAGTGTGTGAGTGAATGAGTGGGTTGGTGGTTGGGTGGGTGGTTGGGTGAGTGGATGGGTGAGTGTTTGTGTGAGAGAGTGAGTGATGGAATGATTGGGTGGGTGAGTGGGTATGTGTATGGGTTAGTGAGTTGGTGACAGAGTGAATGAGTGAGGGAATGATTGGGAGAATTATGTGGTGAGTAAGTGAGAAATTAATGAGTGAACGGGGGATTCAGTGGGTGAGTGGATGATTGCATGTTGGGGTAAGTGATTGGGAGATTTAGTGAGTGAGCGGGTGAGTGAGTGAGTGAGAGGTGGATGATTGGGATATGAATGGGTCAGTCACTGGATGAGTGGCTGAATGGGTGGGTGGGTGAGTGAGTGTGTGGATGAGGGATTGAGTGTGTGAGTGAGTGAGGGTATGCGTGAGTGAGTGAGTGTGTGAGTGAGGGGGTGAGTGAGTGTGTGAGTGAGTGAGTGAGTGAGTGAGTGAGTGAGTGAGTGAGTGAGTGAGTGAGTGAGTGAGTGAGTGAGTGAGTGAGTGAGTGAGTGACTGGGGAGTCAATGGGTGAGTGACTGGGGCGTCTGTGGGGGAGTGAAGATTGTGTATGTATGTTAACATATGAATGTGCATGCGAGCCTGCGTATGCATCATGTACCAAAACAAAATATAGCCATGACTTTTCTCAGTAAATATTGCATCTGAACTTTGTTCCGCTGATAGAAAGTCAACTGAATTATCATCATACAATAATCAGTAAACAATGACACGTGTAGAGTAAGAACATTTACAATGCGGTATGAAAAAAACAAATTGTGCTGATCATTCAGTTGATATGCAATGATTGCACCTGATTATGAATAATTGGAATGTGTAATTATGTCTGCTCCTGCATTCTACAACTTGAAGGAATTATTGCAAATGTAATATTACACAGAACACAAGTGCTAAGTGAAAACCACAAAACGGTAACAATAACACAAAAAACATAACTTCTACCTATAAATTCAGTTAACTTACTTCTGTGATCTTGAGTCTGGTTGAAATTGCCCGAAGTGCTCAAATCACGCCAGCTTTCTATCGCCTTCTTAACGGTCAACGTGGCACCATCTAGTGTCAGGTTGCGCATCGCAATGACATTCTCAGCAACTACGACACAATAATTCACATTTATTTGTGTAATGTGTTCAATCTTGATACAAAAGTAATTCCCACGGTTAACAGACATTTACAAATCTACATTTTTGGATGCACATAAATGTATTAGCTGCGGATGTACAAATTGTCATCACACAGACTTCATTAAATACAGAATTAGTCAACTGAAATGTAGTATACCATCTTAAACACAAAGGAATAGAAAAACAAATATCTTTACACATCAAATTGAAAATTGAAGAAGGGTGCAATGTATAATTTGTATACTTTTAAATTTTTACAACAGGTTCTTACTTACTGGCGGATTAAAACAATAACCACATTTTAGAAGACTACATTATCAGCCAAGTTTGAAAACCCTGTTAGTCAGGGTCATTCGTTCATTCTTCTTCTTCTTCCATATAAGTGTAACATTCCAATTTGGAACATTGTTGCACTGTTGTGATTTTATACAATATCTATGTCGTTGATGATTATATAAGACATGGACGAGGTTATAATGGTCAAATACTGGTTAGGTTCTGGATAAAGATGGTGCTACACTCTACTGATATAAAAGTCAAAGTGTCTAGACGTCTAGGATGGCCGACCTTCCCATGAAAGTGTCTAGGGTTGGGGACGTGACTATGCACTCCGGCACCTAGTTCCATAGATGGAAACCAGTTGGGAAGAAGGAGTGTTTAAAGTGTTAGTCCTGCAGTAGGGGATGTGATAGCACAGGTTGTTGCCTCTTGTTGCCTATGTAGATGGATGAAAGAATGAGGCTGCTGATTTGTGTATCAGATGTGACACACAGCACATTATGGTTATTATCTTGGTGATTATACGTCGGTGTTGTAGACATTTCCAGCCAAGGCAATGGATCATTTCAGAGGAACTACTGTTGGTCTTGTATATCCCTGACACGAATCTTGCGAACTGCCGCTTCAAACAGTTAGATGTTGATCCTGGTGTGGAAATCCAATGATGAGCTCGATTACTCAATGATGGGGTGACTAGTGTCTCATACATAACACTGTGGCTTAATATTAGGAAGGTAGTGCTCTTGTTTACTTTCTTTCTGATGAAATCTATATAGGTATTCCATGTTTGTTTTCCAGCTATTTTGACCACAAATTTCCGTTCAGGTCGCTAACGTGGATATTGGAGGTTTTTGTAATTGGATTTCGCTTCCTGGTGATTCTAGTGACCTTACACTAGGATTAAATGTAATCTTCCAGTTCTATTCCAACCCACTCTTGCAGTTTGTGGGGGTGATCGTGCAGAGCCTGGCTGTCGTTCTTGCTCTTGACCTTTCCACATAGGAAACTATCATCAGCGAGAAGACTGAATTTTAAAAGATACTTGAAACACAATATCCTTAACTCTAGTGTGGCTGTTTGCAATACTATTTGCTTATGCAATTGCTCAATTGGATGTCCGAAATACTAACCTTCAGGGTTCTCAAACGTCACATATGCAACTGTTTTGTTTGTAGCACGCTGTATTCTATCAACCGTATTGCCACCAGAATGACGTTTGCTCTCAAAGAACAACTCTATGGCATCATCGGTTGTAGACGTCTTAATTCCACAGACCTCGATGGTTTTCCTGTCCCAGTCATACTGTGTTGGAGACACTTTAAGTGCCGCCTCTTCAAGGGTTAGATCACCTCTGCTGAGTACACGCTTTGCACCTACAACCATAACACATGCATACAGGAAACGTAATTATATGGATATTGCATGAGTCATTCCCAAGAAGTGAAATTGAAGCTTGGTGAGAAAACAACAGAACAATCATTGTTGTAGCAAAACAGTGGCAACAATCGCACGATTAACAACAGACAGGCAACCACCATGATTAACTTTTGAGTTGCAATCACTGTCTGGTTAACAACAGAGTGGCAACCACTACTCAGTTAATAACAGAATGGCAATCTGTACATGGTAACAACAGAGTGTCAATCAATATACGATTAAGAACGGTCTGATGAATGACAATGTGACCATCTTTATATGGTCATTAACAAATTGCCTATCATTATGCAGTGTTTTGCATCTGTAAAATGATGGACAAAGTGGTAGGGTTGGGGTATGCGAGTGCAACAGGTGCAAAGTGTTGCTAGGGGGGTCCGGGGGCATGGTCCCCTGGAGACTATAGAGGGGAAGCTTTGATACAACAAGACACTACTTGTAAATGTAGTAATCATGATTGATAAACGTCTGTAATCTTGATTGTTTCATCTTGTTGAGGTGTGGTTTCCACTTTACAACTGGTACTCAGTTGAGGTGTGATTTCTACTTGACCAGTGGTATTTGCTTGTGGTGATGTTTTCTTGCCCTAACCCTATGCCTTGTTACCACACTGACAGAGTCGGTAAAAATGTAAAAGGTAAGTTCTTATATAGCGCAATATCCAGTCCTAAGGACTGCTCAAAGCACTTTACACTTTACTCCCTGGCAGACCTGTTCAGTCGAACACCATTTTGACTTCTCTGGGTGGTATCATCTGAAGACTGTTTCATCATCACATGTAAATTATTATATCATATTATGGTAAAGTGATGGTTTATGTTCCAAAGATTATTATATATATATATATATAGTTGCTAGCATGCATTAATTTCTGCAATGCCACAAAAGTATGTTTCTATTAATAGAAAGAACGTTTTTCAAATTGATGTTGCTACAAATCTACGACTTTGCGGGAGTGTCATTTTGCGCTGAATACATGGCGAAAGAACGAAAAAAATTGGCCGTACGAAATAGCTACGAGTCGGCAATTTTGGCATATTTTTGGCGAGGCGGCATTAAAAACGCGAGGTGGCTCACCTCGCTTGTCATATACCAGGGGAAACACTGATTAACAACAGAGTCACAATCACCAGATATGGTTAACAACAGAACAGAGTGACAATCACCAGATATGGTTAACAACAGAACAGAGTGACAATCACCAGATATGGTTAACAACAGAACAGAGTGACAATCACCAGATATGGTTAACAACAGAACAGAGTGACAATCACCAGATATGGTTAACAAAAGAACAGAGTGACAATCACCAGATATGGTTAACAACAGAACAGAGTGACAATCACCAGATATGGTTAACAACAGAACAGAGTGACAATCACCAGATATGGTTAACAAAAGAACAGAGTGACAATCACCAGATATGGTTAACAACAGAACAGAGTGACAATCACCAGATATGGTTAACAACAGAACAGAGTGACAATCACCAGATATGGTTAACAACAGAACAGAGTGACAATCACCAGATATGGTTAACAACAGAACAGAGTGACAATCACCAGATATGGTTAACAACAGAACAGAGTGACAATCACCAGATATGGTTAACAAAAGAACAGAGTGACTATCACCAGACATGGTTAACAACAGAACAGAGTGACAATATTATATATGGTTAACAACAGAACAGAGTGGCAATCAACACATATGGTTAACAACAGAACAGAGTGACAATCACCAGATATGGTTAACAACAGAACAGAGTGGTAATCAACACATATGGTTAACAACAGAACAGAGTGACAATCACCAGATATGGTTAACAACAGAACAGAGTGACAATCACCAGATATGGTTAACAACAGAACAGAGTGACAATCACCAGATATGGTTAACAAAAGAATAGAGTGACAATCACCAGATATGGTTAACAAAAGAATAGAGTGACAATCACCAGATATGGTTAACAAAAGAATAGAGTGACAATCACCAGATATGGTTAACAAAAGAACAGAGTCACAATCACCAGATATGGTTAACAACAGAACAGAGTCACAATCACCAGATATGGTTAACAACAGAACAGAGTGACAATCACCAGATATAGTTAACAACAGAACAGAGTGACAATCACCAGATATGGTTAACAACAGAACAGAGTGACAATCACCAGATATGGTTAACAACAGAACAGAGTGACAATCACCAGATATGGTTAACAACAGAACAGAGTGACAATCACCAGATATGGTTAACAACAGAACAGAGTGACAATCACCAGATATGGTTAACAACAGAACAGAGTGACAATCACCAGATATGGTTAACAACAGAACAGAGTGACAATCACCAGATATGGTTAACAACAGAATAGAGTGACAATCACCAGATATGGTTAACAAAAGAATAGAGTGACAATCACCAGATATGGTTAACAAAAGAACAGAGTGACAATCACCAGATATGGTTAACAACAGAACAGAGTGACAATCACCAGATATGGTTAACAACAGAACAGAGTGACAATCACCAGATATGGTTAACAAAAGAACAGAGTGACAATCACCAGATATAGTTAACAAAAGAATAGAGTGACAATCACCAGATATGATTAACAACAGAATAGAGTGACAATCACCAGATATAGTTAACAACAGAACAGAGTGACAATCACCAGATATGGTTAACAAAAGAACAGAGTGACAATCACCAGATATGGTTAACAACAGAACAGAGTGACAATCACCAGATATGGTTAACAACAGAACAGAGTGACAATCACCAGATATGGTTAACAAAAGAACAGAGTGACAATCACCAGATATGGTTAACAAAAGAAGAGAGTGACAATCACCAGATATGGTTAACAACACAGTAGCAAAGACTGAAAGTCACTATCTGAGTAACAACAAAGTAAAACCAACGAGACAATCACCAACGGGTTAACAGCAGATTGGTGTACTACACAATGTATGGAAATTCACTGAATCAGTTGTACTTTATCCCAGTTTCTGTCTTTGCCAGTCGCGACTGTGAACGACCGTGCCCCATATAAAAGGGCAAGCTCACAGAATCCCAATAATTAATTACACCCTCCTATGGGCCTACTGTAACATAACCCCACTATGCACCCATTTTCACATACACCCTACAATGCACCCACTGTCACATACACTTTCCTATGGGCCCACTGTCACATACACACTCCTATGGGCCTACTGTCAGATACACCCTCCTATGCACCCACTATAACATACACCCACTTATGGGCCCAATGTTACATACACCCTCCTATGCGCCCACTGTCACATACACCATACTATGCACCCACTGTCACATACAGACTCCTATGTGCCCACTGTCACATACACCCTCCTATGGGCCCACTATCACATACACCCTCCTATGGGCCAACTGTCACATACACCCTCCGATCTACCCACTGTCACGTACACCCTCCTATGGGCCCACTGTCAAATACACCCTCCTACACGCCCACTGTCACATACACCCTCCTACGTGCCCAATGTCACATACACCCTCCTAAGCACCCACTGTCACATACACCCTCCTATGCACCCAATGTCACATACACTCTACTATGCACCCACTGTCACATACACCCTCGTATGCAGACACTGTCACATACACCTTCCTATGGGCCCACTGTCACATACACCGTACTATGCACCCATTGTCACGTACAACCTCCTATGTGGACACTGTCACATACACCCTCCTATGCGCCCACTGTCAGATACACCCTCCTATGCACCCACTGTCACATACACCCACATGTGGGCCCACTGTCACATACTCCCTAATATGCACCCACTGTCACATACACCCTCCTAAGCACCCACTGTCACAAACACACTCATATGCGCCCACTGTCACATACACCCTCCTATGCGCCCACTGTCACATACACCCTACTATGCACCCACTGTCACATACACCCTCATATGCACCCACTGTCACATACACCCTACTATGCACCCACTGTCACATACACCCTCCTATGCGCCCACTGTCACATAAACCATACTATGCAGTGTTTCCCCTGGGTGAAATGATGGGCGAGGTGGTAGGGGTGGGGTACGCAAGCGCCGCTGGCGCGAAGCGTTGTTAGGGGGGTCCGGGGGTATGGTCGCCCGGATATTTTTTTAAACTAGCTTTAAAATGGTGCATTCTGAGGTATGTTTTAACCTTTACTCTTGAATATACAGGGGAAGATATAAAATAACAAGACACTACTTGTAAATGGAGTTATCATGATTGATAAAAGTCAGTAATCATGATTGTTTCATCGTGTTGAGGTGTGGTTTTCATTTTACCACTGGTACTCATTAGAGGTGTGGTTTCCTCTTGGCCACTGGTACTTGGTTATGGTTATGTTTTATTGCACTAACCCTAGGCCTTGTTACCTCACTGACAGAGTCAATAAAAAAGTAAACGGTGAGTTCTTATATAGCGCAGGACTGCTCAAAGCGCTTTACACTTTACTCCCTGGCAGACCTGTTCAGTCGAACACCATCTCGACTTCTCTGGGAAGCATCCAGTGGTATCATCTGAAGACTCTTTCATCATCACCTTTAAATTATTTTAATATCATAATGTTATGGTAAATTGGTGGTTTATGTTCAAAAGATTATATTTTATTTGTTTGCTAGAATGCTATACAATTAATTAAACAGTCATTTATGGAATGCCACAAAAGTATGTTTCTATTAATCGCAAGAATGTTTCTCAAATTGTGTCCTTTTTATAAAACAGTATAAGTTGTTTAGTACATCCAATTGCTGTGCAAACATATCATTGTCTAACCCAAGTTATTGATAACCCGTTAATATACACGGTTTTGGTTAGTAGGAAATTTTTTATGAGATGTGAACTTCGTTGGTTTATATTCGTAAGTATTTCACTCAAATCAACTTTCCCAAAAATTAGTTTGCACAACTTTGTCGGAATAAGTATTA
>JAHLWY010002580.1:0-11459 GCA_020002185.1 Paraescarpia echinospica | reverse complement strand
ATCACCCGCTACCGTCACCGCTTATATACACTCATAAAAAAGCGACGATCCAGGGTTCTAGGCGAACACAGGGGACATCTCAACGTTTATACAATGATTTTAATATACAATGGTTTTAGCGTGGTTAGCGTATTGCTTACATCAGCACACCCCAGCGTATTGCTTACGTCCTACCCCAGTTATAGATGGTTAACGTGGTTACGAAACTAAACTTATATACTTTAGCGTGGTTACGAAACTAAACTTATATACTTTATTATTAAACGCATTACGTCAGCGCGCTCTAGGTACGACGTTGATCGCTAGGACTAAAATACTCTCTGCACTCACCGCTAGGTGGTATCTCTCTAGTGTACTGTCAATCATCCAATTAGTATCAAATTACATCGCTCATCAATCACGTTTTTTATAAGTAGGTTTCCCAAACTCATTAGTGTCAACCACAAAGCCTTTGATCTTTTTTTATGCATAGGTTTTGTCTCGCATTTTTGCTGACTCAGCGGTGTTGTCGAAACCATTAGTGGTCATTAAATTCTTTTTTATAAGTAGGCTTTTGAGATCGTACAGAGCACCCTATCTACTAACAGGCACGTAAACACCGCGGCCACGTTAACAAAGTAGTCGTTTCTGTGAAATTTTCGATAGCGGTCTTGGTAACGGGAGCATTTTGTCAAGCAGTCACTTGGTGCGGTTGTGCATGTCTTTCTGAATAGAATATAACAACACTTAGACAACGTGCAAAGGGTAACGCTGAACAAAAAGCAAGTATACAGGTAAGTCAGTATTAACGGCATTTAATTTACACATACATAATATTTATTATTGTTGTCGTAGTTTTAGTTTCTTAAACTACTTACTTTACGGGAACATTCTCTCTCTCTCTCTCTCTCTCTCTCTCTCTCTCTCTCTCTCTCTCTCTCTCTCTCTCTCTCTCTCTCTCTCTCTCTGTCTCTCTCTTTCTCTGTCTCTCTCTCCCTCTCTCCCCCTTCTCTCTCTCAGTATGTGTGTCTGTCGGTCTGTCGGTCTGCCGGTCTGTCGGTCCGTCTGTCTCTTTGTCGGTGTTAGTCTGCGCGTATGTGTCTGTTTACTTGTCTTGTCTGTGTGTGTGTGTGTGTGTGTGTCCGTCTCTCAGTATGTCTGTCTGTTTGACTGCCTGTCTGTCTTGGTAACTCGATGCCTGACTATCTGTCTACATATCTATATATCAGTCTGCCTGCCTGTCTGCTGGCAGTTTGCGCGTCTACCTCTCTTTTCACAAGTGTGTCTGCCTGCGTATTAGAACAATTATGCCTGGCTGATACTCAGACAGAGAGTATTTCTCCCTGTCTCGTCTTTCTTCTTGTCTCACCTCGATATTGCTTGTTGCGAGTCTTCCCGTAACTGATCATAATGTTTTATAGTAATTGTTTCTCCCAAATTACCCAATGAATGACGATTGTGATTTATGTTGTTTTGGACATTTGCATGCTGAAGGCTGTCACCTGAAAGACTAGGCGTTATATTTGATAGAGGGGGCTGTTTGTAAAATCACGTCAGTCCCGACCAGAGTCCAGACATCATTAGGGTCAATCACAATCACAATCACAATACTTTATTGTCCCTTGTGAGGGAAATTCATTTGGAGTGTAGAGCAGCATATTAAGACATATAAAACAAATGTACATGCAATATACACAATGTAAAAATAAAAAGAGAAAAATAATAAAACTTATATCGGTTAAATAAAAAATTAATTAATTAAATATGTTAAATAAGTTAAATAAATTACAACAGTTTAAAAAAAGTTAAGTTAAATCATCTCACAAATCATCTCAGGCTCACTCAGTGTCAGACTGGCAGAGATGGAGGGAAACGAACGTCAGTTACTCATTCATTAGTCTTATTGCCGAGGGGACAAAAGAGTTTCGAGTGCGGTTCAATTTGCAGTGAGGGAGTTGAAAGCGGCGGCCAGAAGGAAGTAGTTTATAGCATGGAAGCAGGGGATGTTCGGGGTCTGAGGAGACGTTCCTCCCCTTTCTCTCTGCCCGTTGCCGGTATAGATCCTCTAGACTGGTCTGCTTTTTTCCCACCACCTTGCCACTAACCCTGACTGTTCGTTCCAGCGTGTTGCGATGCACGATACTCAGGCCGCCGTACCACACAAGAAACCCAAATGTAATAGAGCTTTCTATGTAGCATCTGTAGAAGGTTTGTAGACGTCGACGGGTGAATAGCGGTTTACGGCTTCGCGAAGGTCAATTAAGGCTGTTGTTAATCATTTTGAGCAAAAGTTTAAGCTGTATCTAACTTATCCTGCACACTATACTGCCCTTCACAGTACTATACTCGACGGCCCTTCTCTCTCTCTCTCTCTCTTTCCATCCTTTAGTTAAATCAACCCGTGCACCATAGAAAAAGCGCGACGCGATGTAGGTTGATGTCGGTCCATGGGCAGACAGGGTATAATAATAATAATAATTAGAGCATTTATAAAGCGTCATGACTCCAGGTTACCCTGTTCGAAAGCGCTGAGACAAAAAGAGTAAAACAGTCGACATTTTATAAACATAAAATATTGCACTAAAAAGACAAGATCATATAAACGTGGCACCAAATGTCCAATTGAATTATCATTAAGAAGCTTATGAAAACATCAAAACATCAGTAGAAATGTAAGATCATAAAAACATACCATTAATAATAATTAACAAATCCAATCGAGCGACATCATTAAACGACAGTGAAGGTTCAGGAATAAAATGCTCGTTTGAACTTTAGGAGTTTTTTGAAGTGGTGTAAAGAATACATTTTGCGCATATCGTGAGGAAGATTGTTCCACAAGCAAGAAGCAGCGATGGAGAAGACACGATCGATCACCGTACTGGCGGAGATGTGCACTGCGTACACTCAGTAGAGAATATGAAGACAATCGCAACGTTCTGCTGGGCTGGCATAACAGGAACAGGTTTGAGATGTAGCTCAGCGCAATCAAAAAAAGGGCTTTGAACGTCATCAGTATGACCTTGTACTCAATACGGTACCGGACGGGGAGCCACTGGAGAGTCTCTATGATGGGTGTTATGTGATCATAGCGACTGGCTTTGACCACAATGCGAGCTGCCACATTCTGGACTCTCTGCAGCTTGTCCAGTAGCTGATCAGGTACACCGTAAAGGAGGTCATTTCCATAGTCCAGTCACGTTGTGACGAGGGGATGAACCAGGAGTTCAGTGGCATGTTGTGTTAAACAATCTCTTGCGATTTCATGCTGAACTCACTATCAAACATCACTCCAAGTATGTGAGCGACGGTAATAGACTTGAGGATGCTGTCACCGATGACGACATCAGTCAGGCTGAGCTTGCTGGCCTAGCTTGGTGTGGTGATCACAAGTACGTCAGTCTTGTTGTCTTACAGCTGAAGACGATGATGATTCATCCATGCTTTCAGTTCTCCCACACATGCTTGGATGCGTGCCAGTGCAGCGGTCTCATCGTTAGTGTCCTTGATCTTAAATGATACATACAATTCAGAATCATCGGCATATAGATGGAAGTCAAGTCGGTGCCGCCTAACTCTTTGCCCAATGGGTCCCGTGTAGAGTGTAAACAGAACTGGGCCAAGAACATACCCGTGGCACTCCCTGGAGCAGCTCCGACGGGTCTGACTGGGACTGGCCTAGACAGACAGTCTGAGTCCTCGAAGTCAAGTATGACTGAAATCCCTGATACGCGATTCCGATGACACCCGCGCTCTTCATGCAAGCCAACAGCAGCGTATGAGCTACAGTGTCAAATGCCGCTGATAGATCAAGTAGGATCAACACGACACCCCTCTTGTTGCCCGGGGTCATCAGGATATAATTCTGGATTCGCATCAGTGCAGCTCCAGTACTGTGATTAGGCTTGTAGGCTGATTGGAATTGTTTCTGCAGATTGTTGCACGAGACATGGTCAATGAGCTTGTTCAGCACAACCCTCTGTGTCAACTTTGAGATAGAGGACATATTAGAGATAGGGCGGAAGTTGTTCACGACATCCTTGTCCAAGGAAGGCTTCTTGAGCACGGGTTTCATTTTTTGTCGGCACAATTCCTGTTGCATGGACACGTTAACAATGTTTGTAATGCTTGGTAGACAACAGTCTAACTGTTCTTTCAGAAGCCAGGTCGGTATTCGATTGAGTGAACACGACTTTGAGGGACTCTGGTTGACCAGTCGTCTCACCTCGTCTTCCGTTGCAGGCAAAAAAAGCTGAGTTTATCGTCCATAGTGCTTAGACTCTCATATGAAGACACGTAGTTGGGGTCTGCCTTGAGCGTCAACTTCTCCTGACTCAGTCTGACTTTGCATGTCCTGGAAGAATGCACAGAATTTGCTGGCCAGTTGTTCCTGTGAGTCACCACCAGGCAAGCTACCCTCAGGCTTAATCAACAGGGCGTTGACAACATTGTACAACAAATTTTGGTCAGATGCAGCTTCGGTGCTCTTTTCAGTGTAATCATTAGATTTAGCGATAAAGTAGTCAGAAAGGGGTGTCACCTTATTCCTCACCGACTGGGCGTTTATTAAGCACATATGGTCATTGTGCACAATTTGCTCCGTTTGGTAGCACATACTTGGAGGTTCGAGAGCCACGACAACCCCGCAGATGAACTAGAGGTACATTAGATGACCCAGGCGGTACCATAGTGGGCCCATAGGTACCGTAGACGACCCATAGATATCGCAGATGAACCAGAGGTATCCTGAACGACCAAGATGTACCGTAGGTGACCCATAGGTACCGTAGATGACCCAGAGATATCGTAGACGACCCAGAGGTACCATAGACGACCAATATAGTAGTTACCGTAGATGAATCTTTTCTTCCGTAAAATCACAGGTACCGTAGAAGACCCATAAATACCGTAGACGGCCCAAAGACGACCCAAGGGTACCAGAGGTACCGTAGACGATCCAGATGTACCGCAGAAGACCCAGAGGTATCATAAACGAACCAGAGATAACGTAGAGGAACCAGATGTACCGCAGATGACCCACAGATAGTAGATACCGTGGACGACCCAGAGGTACCGTAAAGGAACCAGAGGTACCGAACACGACCCAGATAGACCACAGAAAACCAAGATGTATCGTAAATGAACCAAATGAACCAGAGGTAACGTAGAGGAACAAGAAGTATCGTAGATCAAAAGGAGTTACTATAAACGACCTACACGTACCGTAGGGGATCATCGAGGTACCGTAGACGACCCATATGTATCGTAGAAGAACCAGCGGTACCGTAGACGACACAGAGGTACCGCAGAGGAACCAGAGGTACCGTACTTAGACAATACGGCAGACGACCCAGAGGAACTATAAATGATTCAGATGTACCGTAAAGGAAGTACCGTATGTTAAATGTTTATGTTGTATCCGTAATTGCGTATATAAGTAAGTACGTACGATAATATGCCTGGCCATCTTGGTCAAGGTGGTATTAATAACTGAGAGTGGATAGAAAACAGCACAAATTTTCGCCCAGTGCGTACATAACGCATTTTCCACCGCATCAAGGAGAATTTGACTTGCTTATATCATAAGCAAGCGACACGATCAATAATTTACCACAACTTTGTGCTTAAATTTGAAATCCCTGGTGATATTATTTCAAATGTTGGCGATGTTTGTCACAACGTATTCGTTTCGCATGCATCTGGCACGAGCAAAATGAACAATAAAGAAACGTACGGACAATCATTTTACACTGGAAACTCTTGGCGACCCTCTCAAAATGGCTTGGCGACCCAATTTTGGGTCGCCACCAGGGGATAAGAACCGCTGGTTTAATATAACAATGATAACAAATATTTTGTAGATCAGCTAAATTTCAAGAAAAACTGCGAAGAATTACACAACAGCGATAATTTTTTGTTCTTCAGCCACATTTAATAAGTATTCTTCCAGTAACATTCTCTACCTGCAATTCACCTCAAATGTCTTTATGTAGCGTACAGCATCTTTCTTGCTGTGTAGTTTCAATAACGTAACATATTCTTTATCTAGCACCACTCCTAACAAAACTTAGCGCCAACAATATATTCCCGCCGTACTCATTGACACTGCTCTCGTTCAACGCACTAATCTTAGACAAAGTTAGCCAATGACACAAATCCACAAATAATCGTGACACGATCAAATTTCCGAAGCATGGCGAACTAATTTGATTTGTAAAACTGAACTACCTATGTAAATAAACTTGGACAATCATGGCCGGGCACGTATTTATAAAAACAATTAGATACCGTTTGTGTAACAAGTTAGGCATTTGGGTGTGGCTGGGTCTTACACCAATGCAGCACTCGCAGATTATATCACCATGTCTTTATGCGGCAGTTCTATTGAACACAGCGTTGATATATTTATTTTATTAATTAAGCAGGAGCGTTTGGCTGTCAATGTATACACTTATTAAACCCGAGTATAAGGAATCCGAACAAAGAAACAACAGCAGCCACTCTGACAAAGAAGTCGTTTCTGTGAAATTTTTGACAGCGGTTTTGGTAACGTGAGCACTTTGTCAAGCAATCACTTGGTGCGGTTGTGCATGTCCTGAATATAACAACACTTGGTCACCGTGCAAAGGGTAACGCTGTACAAAAAGCAAGTATATAGGGTAAGTCAGTATGAACGGTATTTAATTTACACATACATAACATTTATTATTGTTATCGTAGTTTTAGTTGTTAAACTACTTACGTTACGGGTACATTCTCTCTGTCTCTGTCTGTCTGTCTGTCTGTCTGTCTGTCTGTCTGTCTCTCTCTCTCTCTCTCTCTCTCTCTCTCTCTCTCTCTCTCTCTCTCTCCTCTCTCTCTCTCTCTCTCTCTCTCTCTCTCTCTCTCTCTCTCTCTCTCTCAGTCTCTCTCTCTCTCTCTCTTTCTCTGTCTCTCTCTCCCTCTCTCCCCCTTCTCTCTCTCTCTGTATGTGTGTCTGTCGGTCTGTCGGTCTGTCTGTCTGTCTGTCTCTTTGTCTGTGTTAGTCTGTGCGTATGTGTCTGTTTACTTGTCTTGTCTGTGTGTGTCTGTCCGTCTGTCAGTATGTTTGTCTGTTTGACTGCCTGTCTGTCTTGGTATCTCTATGCCTGACTATTTGTCTGCATATCTATATATCAGTCTGCCTGCCTGTCTGCTGGCAGTTTGCGCGTCTACCTCTCTTTTCGCCTGTGTGTCTGTCTGCGTATTAAAAAAATGATGACTGGCTGATACTCAGACAGACAGAGTATTTATCTCTGTCTCGTCTTTCGTCTCGTCTCACCTCTATATTGCTTGTTACGAGTCTTCCCGTAATTGATTATTATGTTACCAATACCACGTCATAGCAACACTTGGTTAACATGTAAGAATTTAGGCAGTGCAGAAAAAAATGATAGGGTATGTAAATATGATTGATATTTAATATACATAATGTATTATATACACAATTGTTATCATAGTCATATCGTTCGTTGATTTAATTATTGTACGGGAACATTATCTGTCTATGTTTCCAACACACTGTCTTTCTTTCTGATTGAATATTTACTGTCGGGATGTCTGTCCTCCCTCTCTCATATGTCCCCGCTCTCTCTCTCTCTCTCTCTCTCTCTCTCTCTCTCTCTCTCTCTCTCTCTCTCTCTCTCTCTCTCTCTCTCTCTCTCTCTCTCTCTCTCTCTCTCTCTCTCTCTCTCTCTCTCTCTCTCTCTCTCTCTCTCTCTCTCTCTCTCTCTCTCTCTCTCTCTCTCTCTCTCTCTCTCTCTCTCTCTCTCTCTCTCTCAAAAGGTAGTGGAGCGAACCCCCTATTTGGTTTGCATCCAAAATAAAAATGTTATTGTTACAAAATATATGTTTGTTTCTTGTGTCATTTTCTTAGAATACAATAAAGACATACATACGAAAAAATGGTGTGATTCAGTTACCACAAAATGCGTTAAAATCTCTGTGGAATTTGAAAACGGCGCAATTTTGAGAGGCTGGAAAAGGGGACAACTGACGGCGATTCACTTTCGACGTCCCATGAACAAAACTCACAGCTCTAACATTAACCATCTGTTATGGATTCGATAAAACATGGAACAGAACATATACTTACTTAGAAATAAAGTCAAAAGAACAAATTTTTATCACGTGAATTTGATCGAAAAAATTTACCGTCGTTTGTGATGCTTAATTTCCGCTAACCATGTTACACAAAACCCGATGTTTGTTTACAAATGCTCGCACGGTGATCCCGAGTTTTGTATCAAAACACGTCTAAAACTAGTTCTTTTTCATAAATTACCATGTCGGGCGTTCTAGTGTAATATAAAATACTGTAAGACGATCATTTTTTTGATACGTGAAATTAATGTCCGATCGTCACGAACGACTAATCGCCGATATCAGATATGTAAAAGCCCTTACTGCGCCACGGATTAAGCAGTGATTGGCCTGACGTAGTCACATGATTTACCACATTGGCTGGGCTTCGTACAATGGCGCCGCCGAGAAGGCCGGGTAAGTTTTGCTGTCGTGTCCGGGAATTGTTAGTTGTCACAATCGACCAGAAACGTCACAACCAACCAGAATTAATAGTAATAGCGACGTCACAGAGAGAAATGTGCTGCATACTACAATCAGAAAGAAAATATGCCAAGACAGCGGGTTGAGACCCCGCCGTCACATAGTGTAGAGATGCTGCCACCACCTAGTGTAGAGACGCTGCTACCACCTAGTGTAGAGACGCTGCCAACACCTAGTGTAGATATGCTGCCACCACCTAGTGTAGATACTTCGCCACCACCTAGTGTAAAGACGCTGCCACCACCTAGTTTAGAGATGCTGCCACCACCTAGTGTACAGATGCTGCCACCACCTAGTGTAGAGACGCTGCCACCACCTAGTGTATATATACTTCGCCACCACCTAGTGTAGAGACGCTGCCACCACCTAGTGTAGATATGCCGCCAACACCTGGTGTAGAGACGCCGCCACCACCACTGAGTGTTGAGACGCTGCAACATACTATTTTTATGCCACTGCCACCTGCATCAGAGGCAGAACAACTTCATCCAGCAGACAGATATAGTGCATCGCAGTATGCCAATGTGACCCCTCCATCTTTTGGGAAGGAAGCATGGAAGAAGGCTATCTACAGAATGAAAAAACGCCTTTTCACTCAGAAGAGTAACAAATGTTCCGTATACAGTGCATTAGTGTCTAGCCTACTCAGGAAGGCAAAAACAACCCCAAATAAAAAGAACACAGGAGTTTCCCTTCCCCACGAAAATAAAAAAACTTCCTTCTGTAAGGAACTTGGTAAAGTTAAAAGACAACGAAATAAAAAAGCTTTAGCAACTAGAAAACTGATGCTTCACATTATCTCTCCAACTAAGAAACGGCCTGAAAAGGAATTGTACAAAAGAAAGCAAACACCTGCGAGTAGAGCAGCCATCTCGTTTTCGCAAGAAGTGTCTGTGGACATGCCTGGGAAAAGATCTGTGTCCAAAAAGACTTTGATGCAAAAACAAATCCTCCCAAAAAGAATGAAAAGAATCCACAAGGACTTTCAATCAAAGCATCCTCAACATAGGTTGTCCCTTCCGCCATTTGCCCACCAGTGTCCTCACGTCCAGGAAGCAGACATACAGGCAGTGCCTTTGTGAGATCTGCACGAATGTAGACCTCAAATTGGACACGCTCAATCGTCACTTGAGGGAACCAATTGATGGAAGAGATGCACTGTCAGAAAAAAGCCTCTGCCAGGAGCCAAAGCAGTCTTGTTTGGATCGAAAGTGCCCAATCTGCGGTCCAAGCAAGCTCAAAGTCAAGCTGCAAGAGGAGATCCAATCCTTTCAAAATAGAGTTGTGAGATGGATGATTTGGGAAATATGAAACCTGATCGTGGCAAGAGGAGAGAACTAATATCAAAGGATGGAACCTTGCAGGTACTCCTTGATGAGCTGATGAAGGAACTGCAACTATTCTCAAAACATCTCTTCGTCTTCAGGTGGCAGTTTGGCCAGTTTAGGACGCTGTCGGCAATCCCCACCTATATGTGGGCGGGGGCTGTCTGTGATTTTGCAGAGAACTTTCTTTGCAAATATCAGGATAAAGTGCAGTCAGCCCATTGGGATTACAGTCAAGTGACCGTGCATCCCACAGTGCTATACTACAATTGCTATCATTGCTCTGCAACTGTAACGGACTATCTGATATTTTTATCAGATGACTTGTGCCATGATGCCAGTATGGTAAAGACGATCTTTGACAAGACGACAGACCACCTTCTGTCTGTGATGGATAAGGTTGGAAAGATGGTTGTCTTTTCAGATGGGTGAGCAGCCCAGTACAAATCAAAACTCCCATTCGTTCACCTCTCAAATGCGCGTGGCAACATTCTCATTGAGAGATGTTATTTTGGTTCAAGACATGGCAAAAGTGCATGTGATGCTTGTGGAGGCGTCATCAAGAGGGCAGTTGCTGATGACATTCGTACGGGTGAATGCATTGTACAAAGTGCTGCAGCAATGTACCAGCACTGGTGTGATAACTACACTTTGCCATTGCCAGATTCCCCTTCAGACAAATTATGCCACACCAAGCGCTCCTTCACGCTGATCACAACAAAGCAGATTGACAGATCAATTCCGTCATCAGCTATGATGACCGTTCCAGGAACACGTCAGCTTCACAGCATCAAGCGCGTGGGAAATAACACGTTGGCTACAAGGAATCTTACGTGTTTATGCCCTCCATACTTGCAAGACAATCCACAAGAATGTCTCAGCAAAACGTTTGTCAACTGTTGGAACAACATACAACTCAAAGTTGCAAAACAAAGAACAACAGAAATAGACCGAGGGCAGAAACGAAGTGAGGACAGATGGTGCAGCTGCAGTACCTGTGGTTGAAGACCAGGATTTGCTTGACGACGAGTCTATTGCTGAAGCACTCGAATCTGGGGGTGTGAATGTCAATGTTGCTGAAGCACTTGACTCAGAGTTATGCTATGATGGTGGACATGAAATCAAGACTGAAAAGAAATAAAGCACTACGGAAATTTTACAGAAGTGTCCATTATTCTAAACACAAATCAGCAAAATATCATTACAATGGATGGGGAGCTTCTTGAATGGTGCCAAAATGTCAAATTCAAAGAGCTTTTACGTCCACCATCACAAACAACATTTTTTAGTTAATGACATAAATTGATGCACCAGCCTAGAACTTCTACAACAGTTATCTTGCCATGCATCATTTTACACACCTAAGATATAAAACATTTAGGAAGACATCAAGTTCAAAGTAAAAAAGCATTATGAAATTTTGACTAGATGTCCCCTTTTTTGGCACCACCTTTTGTCACAGGCTCATATCCTCTCTCTCTCTCGCTCTCTCTCTCTCTCTCTCTCTCTCTCTCTCTCTCTCTCTCTCTCTCTCTCTCTCTCTCTCTCTCTCTCTCTCTCTCTCTTTCTCTC
>JAHLWY010002579.1:0-11464 GCA_020002185.1 Paraescarpia echinospica | reverse complement strand
TTACATTCTCTCACATTTTGTATATTTACATCAGTGGTGACACTGCTTAGCAAATATTCAAAATATGTTTTCTACATGGCTGATATAAAATAAATAAGCGAGCTTATCTATTTTTGCTGATATGAAAGTAGGATTGTTAGCACCATTAACATATGATGCATTAGGCATACCTTTCTTTTGCGATTTAGATACGTTTTTAAAAAAGTACCAGTATCTTTAGTATGCATGGATTAGGCAAATACATCTGCTCAAGGCATTTCTTACCTGTTTAAGCAGTCATTTAAATTGTAATCTAGTTTTCCACATTAGTTCACAAATTGTGTCAATGCATGTCAATGAAGGACGCAACATCTCAAACAAAGCAATATCAATGTATCCTTTTTCTATTAGCGTCACGCGCTGGAATATCTGGCCTTGGCCTCTTTAGATTGATCATGGACAAGCATTGACATAATGTACTGAGCAAATCCTCAGGAAACTAATCTAGGAGGGAATGCTACCTTTTTTACCTTTACAAAATAAATCGCAATCGGTACCCGTCTCACCTAAATGCATAATATTTACTTACAGTAACTATTAATATTTCTAGTATCGTGTATGGTTTTACTCGTAGCTGATTGTCAGTCAGAAGAAATGTTTGATGGTCAGAAGTGTGCGAAGTGTCCACGTGGAACTTATCAGCCAGACCAAGGGAAGACCGCGTGTATTGACTGCCCGTTGAATCACGCTACCCGGGATGTTGGCTTGACAAGTGTTGATGATTGTAAATGTAGGCTATGAACATTTTCGTGAATACAAGTGAAAGATCGCAAAATCCTAAATAGACCCGTCTTGATGTATCATTTGGCTGTTAGTTTCATTTAGTAGAAAGTTTGGTTCGTTTAACTAACAGTACAATAACATTTGTATTTCATGAATTATATGCGCAGTTGATAAATATGTATTTTGAAGAAGAACAAATCATTACGTTCATTTAAGCCTGTCTTGTCAATAGCACAGTGCAAAGCAGGATCGCTATTTGACGAGGTAACCGGCCGCTGTGTACTGTATCCTCTTGACATCTTCAAAAACAAGGTTCTGGACTCAGACAGCAGACCTAACCCCAGCCATCAGATCACGCCTACAAGCGAGTTAGTGACCTATTCTGCAGGTGGTCAAGGTGAGCGCAACTGTTCCTTGGTATAAGTGGCTAACAGAACTACCGGTTTCTGCACATTGCGACACTAACATTTACAATATATTAACAGTTGGAATACATCGATTAGTTTAAACAATAATAGCCCTACCAAAATGGTTACTACCATGATCTTTCACATGCTCATAATTGAATACACGATCCATCCAATCCAAAACACATGCATACTGCTGAACAATAATTTTCAAGGCAAATGACAACTGGTCGGATCCCAGACTAGTGTTGACTATGAAAATTCTGAGTAAGTGTCGAGGAAATATTCAGGAAAGTTGGCTATGTGATCATAGCGACACTTCTCTTATACAATTAAAGTCGTATACGTGTATTCCTCAAAGTAGACGATGCAGCAAGAAAGGTGGCTTAATTATATACCTAAACGATAAATACAATTACACACCCATGAATATTAATAGTGAGTCAACTATTTGGGAAGGCCACTTTATCAAAATCAATTCTAAGTCTTTACACAAAATATTATACTTGGAAATGTGTATAGACCACCAAGAAATAACCTCGATAATTACAAGACATTCATTGATGAAATAACGCCGTTATTAATGCATCTAGAGAGTTGCAATTCTGATGTTGTCATCGCTGGAGATTACAATATTAATCTCTTAAAAGTAAACGAGATTGAAATCTTTAGTGATTTTTTTGATGTACTATCTACACATAGTTTCTACCCCAAAATTACTCTACCCACAAGATTCTCTAACTCTAAGGGTACATTAATAGACAACTTTTTCTGCAAACTTTCCAATACTACTATGAATACTACATCAGGCATTATGATAAAAAAGTTTTCAGATCATCAGCCTTATTTTACATGCCTAAATATTCAAAGAAGTCTCCAGGAATCGCCTCCAAAATTTATAAAAGTGATAAAAGAAAAACCAAATGCCTTAAACAGGCTATTACACGAATTAACAAGTAACAATATTGCTGGAAAAAATCACTCATCCCATAACACTAACCCAAATACAAACACAAACATTATGTGTGATACCATTGAAAAAATATATAAAAAACATTTTCCAAGTAAAATTGTTAAATTCAACAAACATCGCCACAAAAAATCAAACTGGGTCACACAAGGCATTGTTAAATCTATAAAACATAGAGATAAATTGTACAAGAAATTACACACTCTTATACCTATTTCACACGACTACACACTACTAAAAACGGAACTACATAATATTAATGTTGTACTTAAAAGAACAATTAAATATGCTGAATTAAGTTATTACGACTCTTGTTTTACTAGACACAAAACAAATAAAAAAGACATGGTCAACTATAAATGATATACTAAATAAAACGGAAAAAAAGAAATCATTCCCAGAATATTTTACTGTGGAAGAACAACAGGTCTCAAACAAGCTTACTATCGCAAACAAATTTAATTCATTTTTTACAAACATTGGACCGGAACTTGTCAAAAAAATACGTAACCCAGATAACAAAACATTTCAAGACTATCTGCAATTCAAACATGATGTACAATTTTCCTTTCAAAAAGTTAACCAACAAGACATAGAAACTGTCATTGATTGCCTTCACCAGAAATCCAGTTGTGGCGAAGATGGCATATCAACAAAAGTATTGAAACAATTAAAGACACCTTTACTTGAATCACTCGAAATCATAATAAACCAGTCTTTAGAAACAGGAACCTTTCCTGATATCTTGAAAACAGCCAAAATTATTCCCATATTCAAAAAGGAAAACAAAAGATTATTCACAAATTATCAACCAATTTCAATACTTTCAGCAATCTCAAAAATGTTCGAAAGATTAATCTATAACCAGCTATATTCCTTCTTTCAAAATCACAAACTATTCTATAAAAGTCAATATGGTTTTAGACAGGGACATTCTACGGAGTTAGCAGCACTCAAACTTATTAACAAAATCATCTGCGAAATGGATAAAGGAGAAATTCCCATAACAATATTTCTAGACTTATCAAAAGCCTTTGATACACTAGATCATGACATCTTATTAAACAAATTATCATACTATGGAATTAATGGAAATGGAAACACACTTCTACGTAGTTATCTAACTGGAAGAAAACAATATGTCGAATTTGAAGGCACTAAATCTGATATGCTTCCCATTACCACTGGAATGCCTCAAGGATCCATTCTAGGTCCTCTCTTATTTCTGATTTACTTAAATGACATTACAAACGCTAGGACAGTTTTAAAACTATTACTATATGCAGATGATTCAGTATTAACAAGTACATTGGAATCCTTTAACATACATGACAATTTCCAAGAAATCAATATTGAGTTAGACAAAATAAATGCGTGGTTAATAGTTAACAAACTATCATTAAACATAAAAAAATCTAAATACATGTTATTCCATTCTCCACAAAAGAAAATCCCAAGATTATCCTTAAAGATAGACAACACACCAGTCGAGTGCGCAGATAATTTCAACTTCCTAGGTTTAACTATAAACAAACATCTTAAGTGGAACAGCCACATCGATAAAATAGCTTCCAAAATATCTCGCACAATTGGAATCATAAATAAGTTGAGATGGTTCATTCATCAATATATGTATGATTAAAACTGTACAATTCACTAATTCTCCCCCACATAACTTACTGTATACTTGTATGGGGATCTCAACTCAATAAAGTAACAAAACTACAAAAGAGAGCAATACGAATGATTACAAACAGTAAATATAACGCACATACTGACCCTTTGTTCAAAAGCCTAAAACTCCTAAAAGTTGAAGACATCGTTAAATTACAACAGTTAAAATTTTACCCCCAAATACGTAAATAGAAACCTTCTCGAGTATCTACAAAATATAACCATAAGACTTAACTCTGACGTACACACATACAGTACCAGAAGTCAGGAGCGTATCCACACAGAAAGTACGAAGAGTGACCTTGCAAATAAAAGCATCAGACGTAGCATCGCTCGAGTATATAATGATACTCCCAACTTAATACCGGACAAAATCCATACCCACTCTCTCAAAGGCTTCAGCAAAAAAACCTATTTAATTTCAAACTACAGCTCAACTTGTCGAATCAGGCACTGTTATACATGTGTACATTCGAGTTAAATAAAACTACACTTAAAATGTACTTCTTTTTTATAAAAAAAAACCTGTCTGATTTGTTTCCCCGTCTTCTCACATGTAAGACATCATTATACACCTTATACATGTAAGATATGCTGTGTCTGCTATCATAATGTATTAGTAATCACTTTCAATTGGCATTTGTCTCATAGAAAACCCTGTACCTACTGTTCACTCGATGTGTACAAAACTCCCAAAGATATATGTGAATATATGAATAACTGCAAGATACACACACACACACACACACACACACACACACACACACACACACACACACACACACACACACACACACACACACACACACACACACACACACACACACAAGAACGATGACTATCAGCCTTGAATTGAACTGTTTTATTAATTAATCAATGAATTATTGATAAATCTAACGTTGTAATATTTAAGGGTGGTTCTTACGATAGCGACCTTGCGGTCTTAGTAAGAGTCTCCCTGGTCAGTACAGTAAGATCGTATCAACTAAGTTTCTTTTCTATAAAATGTAAATATAGACTATTATGTTATTTAGTTGTTTTCATTTGTTAACAAATTACACGTTAAACATATTCACGCTGATGTACATATATTATGTCTCAATATATAATTTATGATGTGTATTATTTTACTATTGGTTCTTGTACGTATTGACCAACATAAACTATATTCATTGGCATTGTCATTGTCATTGTCATATTCATTGTCATTGAGTTTGCCATTTGCATGACATAAGCGGTTAACGTGTATAATAAAAGTTATAAGGCTGTCGTATGCATAATGTTGACACGTCCTGTCCGTTCTGTTCCTGTCATGGTTTGCGCAAGTGGTCCTTCGTGTTATGTTTATGCGTCTAGAGTCAATACAATATTGTAATATCGGCATGTGTCTTTTGCATTACAGTTCGAGAGAGACGATCGCTGGGTCAATGTCGTCGAAGGCTACCCGAAGGTGGATAGCAAGGACCCGTCTCTAATCATCGTGCGTTTCACGCGGTTCAACAGCAGTCTCCTCTACGATCCAACCGTGTCGGTCGAAGACGAGGCTAATGAGGACAACGGAACCAACGACGCCAGACGCCACAGCGTGTCTTCCATCTTTGTCGCCATGGTAACAGCCATGACCTATGCATTGCTGAAGTGAACGCACCAGTGACGCTCAGCCGTGTTTCTCAATTATTGACTAATAGATACGTATATTAATCGGACATGCGTATAACACTGTGTGGTGGTAAAGTAAACTTATGCAATGGTACCATCAATGTGTCAGACGTGAACGGATATAACACTTAATTTCTCATTACACTGCATTTAGCATTTCTCTTACTAATTTCACAGATCTGAAAGTCAATCAACTCGTGAGCTCGGCAGAGGAACATTGCTACAAAGGCATAGTTAGCATTGGGATAGATGGGCATAGATTGTTACATGGCAAATTTACTATTTTTATATGAATACCTAACGAGTTAACGCCAGCTGTTTAGAATAATATTCTTATCTGATTATTCAACTGGCAGTGTTAACGTAAAGTGCCAACGTTAGGAAAGGTGGGCATTCATTGTCACCACCATAAAAATGTGTTCATAATTTATACTGTACTTTTTATACTGACGGCAGAACTATGCTACAGTCAAAGCTGTGATACGCTCACCCGCTGGACGGAAGCTAAATGTATTGTGTGACAAAATAATTGTTTTATTAAGTCATGATGGCCTTCCCTTTGAACGTGGAATGCCGGATTATGTAAAACAATAAAATTGTTCATTCGAGAAATAGTGTTGTTACTGACTGACATCAAAAAGGGAATAAATGGTTGACTACCGTTAGCTTGCTGTTACACTGGTAGGTCCGATTGCTTCGATGACAAAAGCGACGATGGTCCCCTTAACCATATGTTTCTCTTCTATATTATTTAATATATGTTCTTAATACAAAATCACAATTAATATGCTTCACGTTTACGTGCCAAACTATGTTCAAAAACACTAAACAACGTTCGCAACTTAAACATTTCGACCGCAAAATGTTCAAATTGTAAACAAAACATTCAGATAATAAAATCCTCAAAGAAGAATGTGCAAGTCGGATTAAAACACTTTTTCGGACAGGAGGTCTACGTGTTATAACAACAGGGTCACATTTAGTTTAATAATGCTACTTGATTATTATTTATTGCTAGTAGAAACTTTTGATCAAGATTATTTCAAAGCGGGTAAGAGGAATTCAGATCAGTTGTTTGTCTGAAAATGAGTGGTTCGAATCTGCTTGCGTAACCAAGCAACTGTCAAACTGAAAGAGTGGAAACGAGCGTATCAACACGCAAGTCATGTCACGATTAAACTATTTTTTAGACAAGAGTAGTATACTAGGTGGTCCACGAGTTAGGCTGGGCGCGGCGCGGTGGAAGAAGAAGAAGAATTTGTTTTATTTCACTCAGACATTTCAAATAATACGTACAATACATCCATGTCAAAAATAAAAATAATTAAAATATATAACCTTATAGTAAACATGGTATAATGTATAATAAAAAAAAAAATTAGGGTCAGGAGACTCCTCTAAGACTATGGTTGTCTCCACCGAGGAGCCACCTTTTGTAACAAACTTTAACTAAATAAATACATCACCTAATCAAATTCTTTCAGAAAAAGAAGAAGAAGAAACAATGTATGCATGTGTGTAGTGTGAGCAAGCTTACATGATTATTGAGCTAGTCGTCTAGGCACTGTTTTGTACTGTATCAAGTTGACAGGTGGTTGTCGGTTCTTAATTTTGTATACATACATAGCAATTTTGCCTTGTACGTGTTACTTGATAGTTTTGTAAAAAATAAAGTTTAACTTACTTGGCAAATCCTTGTGAACTATGTGTACTAAGCTTTTCTTTGACTGTATCAGGAATGTTATTTAGTAAAAGTGGCAAATTATGCCTAAGACATTTCTTAGCAAATTCATGTTTAATTTTATTTATAACTGTATATTTTATTCCTGACTCTTGCATCATGATTATGTACCTCATAGTTAAACATTATCTTCCAGTTTTGTAAATAAACTGGTAAGTCATTGTGTAAATATATATAGTAAAATTTTAATTGTTGTAATTTAAGGATGTCATCTACTTTTAATAATTTGAGTTTTTGTGAAATGGTTCTGTGTGGGAAGTATAATTACTTAAGGTAATGATTCTCAGGTTTTTTTTGAAGTTTTATTATTATAGTTGATTGAAAGCCCCACGCCATAATGCAATAATTAATGTGTGGCACTATTAAAGAATTATATAATATTATTTTAATAATAAGAGTTAACACATGTTTCAATTTTTTAGAACAAGCAATTTATATTTTTTGTGTGTGCATTTTTCAGTTTAGATTTGTATATATAATTAAACCCAACAAATTACATTCTTTGACTTATATTAACATTGTCTATCTTCAAAGTAAGTGTCTGTATATTTTTCTTTGCCTTTTGAAATGTCATGTATTTCGATTTTGCTATGTTTAGCGATAATTTCTTTCTTTTGAGCCATTCATTTATTTTTAATAGTTCTTCAATTATTAAAGATTCCAAATTTATATTATCGCTGAAAGTGTTTAGTGTACTTGATAGAGTTGTATCATCTGCATAAATTATGAAATTAAACATTTTATTGGCTTGTGCAAAATCCTTGATATATATATGATGAATAACAGGGGTCCGAACATTGAGCCTTGTGGTACACCTGTTGTTATTGATAACATATTTGATTTTATATTGTCAATTTTCGTATATTGTTTACGATTTGTTAGGTAACTGCTGAATAAATTCAGATTTGTTCCATGTATACCATAATATTTCAATTTGTCAATTAAAATTAAATGGTCAAAGGCTTTGGAAAGATCTAGGTAAATATTAATGGGTATTTCATCCTTATCCAGTTGAGTTATTATTCTATCTATTAATTATATTACTGCGTATTCAGTTGAATGTTTAGGTCGGAATCCATACTGATTGTCAAAAAAAAGCTTAGAGTCTTTTAAATAAGATGATATTTGGTCAAAAATAATGTTTTCAAGTACTTTTGAAATAGCTGGTAGAAGAGATATGGGTCTATAATTATTAAATACTGCTGGCTCACCTTTTTATAAATTGGAATTATCTTAGCAAATTTTAGTTTATCAGGGAATATTCCTGTGGTTAATACTTGATTTGTTAATAAAGTTAAAGATTTGGTTAGTGCAGGTTCAGGCATTTTTAGCAGTTTTGTAGAGAGACCATCACATCCACAACTACTTTTGTTTGGTATATTAATTATTATTCTCTTTATGATATCTTCTTCAACGTATTTAAATATAAAATTACAGTTTACTATTTTATTTAGATAATAAGAATGTTCATGAATGCCTTTGTATTTAATAACATTAGCCAGATTACTACCTATATTGGTAAATAATGTATTGAATTGATTTTCATTTTCTAATTTGTCTGCCACAATAGAATCGGATTCTTTAAAATATTTTGGAAATGATTTATTTATTTTATGTTTAGACAGGATTTCATTTAAAAGTTTTCCAAGTGTTTTTAAATCATATTTAAATTGATTAAAACATTTGTCAAAATATCATTGCTTTGCTCGCGAAAACTTCTTTTCAAAATATTATTGTATGTTTTTAGATTAATCAATAATACGCCATATTCAGAAGATTCAAGGTTTGTGATTTTTTTATTGTTGATAAAGTTTGTCTCTGTATCGTATTGAGGTTAGCAAGCCTTGAGTTATCCATGTCGATTTTTTATGTTTATATTGATTACATTTAACTAATTTGCTAGTAATATATTTAATTTTAGCTTGATTTATTTAATTGATGATAATGTTATAATTATGGTTTGGATCAACAATTGAACTTGTATTATATAATTTCTGACTTTTAACATAGCCTGTTTATTTTGTACATTAACTCGAATAAATTTTGTAGGATGTTCAAGAAGAACAAGGTCAATCCCATGTTAAAAGACAGGGAAAGTAGTTCCGGTTCCTACTTGCTCAGAGCGCGCACAGAGAGCTCAATTATGCAAATGAGCTCGCCTCATTTGCATAAATTGACTTATTTGGCAGGTGTGGGCGTGGCCAGCTAGTTCACATTGTTAAAAGATAGGGATGTTTCTCCATGTTAGAAGATAGGGATGTTTCCCCATGTTAGAAGGTAGGGATGTTTCCCCATGTTAAAAGATAGGGATGTTTCCCCATGTTAGAAGATAGGGATGTTTCTCCATGTTAGAAGATAGGGATGTTTCCCCATGTTAAAGATAGGGATGTTTCCCCATATTAAAAGATAAGGATGTTTCCCCACGTTAGAAGATAGAAAATTTCCCCCATGTTAGAAGATAGGGAAATTTCCCCATGTTAAAAGATAAGGATGTTTCCCCATGTTAGAAGATAGGGAAATTTTTCCATGCTAAAAGGACAAAATATACCGAACAGCATTTGAACTTGTCACACACTAGACTGGTTGGCCCGTAGGTCAAAGGTATACGCCAATGTTACAGTGAGTGGACAATTACCCGCTAAATTTCTTTATTCTGCAAGTTTCTTTGGTACTTTTTTCGGCGTGCATCAAGCGACGCTACCGAAGACATGTCTGGACTTGTTTGTTAGCTGCATGCGGGAACCGCACTGCCATTGCGCAATACCACTGTGCATGGCTATGAAAAACCGTACTGCAGACGTGTCTGGACTTGTTTGTTTGTCGTGAACGCGAGTGCGCGTGCCCGGTATGACGTCATTAAATTGATACGCGTAGTAATTCGGTACGTGTGATAATTAGGTCGAAATCATAGTAATTAGGTTAGCAGGGATTTTGATCTTGCGCGCCTGTATGTAGTTTTGTTCAATGACGTCGTTAAATTGATACGCGTGGTAATTAGGTCGAAATCATAGTAATTAGGTTAGCAGGCATTTTGATCTTTCTCGCCTGTATGTAGTTTTGTTCAATGACGTCAATAAATTTGTACGCGTGGTAAATTGGTCAAATTTTCAGTAATTCGGTTAGCCAACATTTGCAAGAACTATATTGAAGGCCTGCTATCATCAAAACAGTAACGAATGGTCTGTGTATCGGAAGTATATCCGGGTATTTTGTTTCATGTTAAAATATAGGAGCTAAAACATATATATATATATATATATATATATAATCATCCTGAACGACAAGTTAGTGAACTAGAAAAAGTAGGTCAAATTATGTCATTTCTGGTTACCATACAGGTCTAAGACCTTTCCATCATCCTTTTGTAAATTTTTGCCTACTTATGTCTCTTATTAATATCATACGTCGACTGGTTCCGGTATTAACAAAGAGGTGTTTGTCGATTTTTGGGTACCCATGTCTGTTATTAACAGCACACGTGAAGTGATGCCTGGACATGAAATATTCTTTGGGATATAACATTTGCATTTATCTCAGTTTATTGCCCAGTTGCAAACTGGTTGCAAAGTGTTTTGAAGTGATATTCCCAGTCCAAGTCTCATCTGCACCTAGAGACCGACAGTACTGTTTCACCATTTTATCAAGCCAGCATCCTGAACTTGCACGTATGTATATAATTTCGTTCAACGACGTTATTAAATAAGTAAGCACGCACGATGTCGACTCTTCGTCCCTGAACAGTATTTGACAACAAACTGACTGAGTAAAGAATTGGTTGCAAGCCTCTTTTTTTGAAACAGTCGCGTAACAAAGTGAAGCGTTATGATCAACAGTATATGAGTATAATAATCATCCAGATAAGGTGTACCAGTATTTATATAGTTTACTGTATTAGTGGTCAAGTGTACAAACTGATTTTAGACCGTTTTTTATTTTTTATACTATAGTGTTTAAATTCGTGCTTTTTCGGTAAAAACCTTTCAAGTCTAATTCTAGTTATCGTAAAACTCATAATCTTCCATCGGTAACCGAAAACGGACACAAATAAACGTTATGCTTGATTATAATCATATCTTTTACAGTATATCGTCTATGACATTAGATATAAAAATACAACCTATATGACACGCTATCAATAATAGGCCTACTCAAAATCTGGCATTGACAACCGAAAATAGGTACTTATCTGCTAAATCAGTCAAACTAACGGCTATCTGCGTAGGTAGAATAGTTATTTTTACACTACGCGCC
>JAHLWY010002578.1:0-11469 GCA_020002185.1 Paraescarpia echinospica | reverse complement strand
TCTTACCAAATCACTCACGCAATCGGTGATACTACGAATATCGGGATGCTGTTTGAAGCGAACGCTTGCCCTCGGCGGCGCGAACACGGAGCATCAGACCGCGTGTCGATAACTCGACGGGTCGTGATGCTATAGGAAAATTATACATGCCGATCCCCCGTAGACTAACGAGTTTTACTTCGTCAAATTTTCAGAAATAAGCGCGGGTAAACGGCGGCAGTAAATATCACTCCCTTTACACCAAATGCCTCGCTCGCCATAGGGATCAGCGCGGGTAAACGGCGGGAGTAAATCATTCCGATCCCCCGTAGACTAAGGAGTTTTACTTAGTCAAATTTCAGCATTTGTTACCAAATCACTCACGGAAACGGTGATACTGCGAATATCGGGATGTGGTTTGAAGCGTACGCTTGCCCTCGTCGGCGCAAACACGGGCCATGAGACCGCGCCTCGAAAAATCTACGGGTTGTGATGCTATAGGAAAATTATACATGACGATCCCCAGTAGACTAACAAGTTTTACTTCGTCAAATTTTCAGGAAAAAGCGCTGGTAAACGGCGGGAGTAAATATGACTCCCTTTATACCAAATGCCTCGCTCGCCATAGAAATCAGCGCGGGTAAACGGCGGTAGTAAATCATTCCGATCCCCCGTAAACTAACAAGTTTTACTTCGTCAAATTTCAGCATATCTTACCAAATCAATCACGCAATCGGTGATACTACGAATATCGGGATGCTGTTTGAAGCGAACGCTTGCCCTCGGCGGCGCGAACACGGAGCATCAGACCGCGTGTCGATAACTCGACGGGTCGTGATGCTATAGGAAAATTATACATGCCGATCCCCCGTAGACTAACGAGTTTTACTTCGTCAAATTTTCAGAAATAAGCGCGGGTAAACGGCGGCAGTAAATATGACTCCCTTTATACCAAATGCCTCGCTCGCCATACAAGTCAGCGCGGGTAATCGGCGGGAGTAAATCATTCCGATCCCCCGTAGACTAAGGAGTTTTACTTATTCAAATTTCAGCATTTCTTACCAAATCACTCACGGAATGGATGATACTGCGAATATCGGGATGCGGTTTGTAGCATACGCTTGCACTCGGCGGCGCAAACACGGAGCAGAAGACCGCGTCTAGACATCCCGACGGGTCGTGATGCTATAGGAAAATTATACATGCCGATCCCCCGTAGACTAACGAGTTTTACTTTGTCAAATTTCAGCATATCTTACCAAATCACTCACGCAATCTGTGATACTACGAATATCGGGCTGCTGTTTGAAGCGTACGCTTCCCCTCGGCGGCACGAACACGGAGCATCAGACCGCGTTTCGATAACTCGACGGGTCGTGATGTTATACGAAAATTATACATGCCGATCCCCCGTAGACTAACCAGTTTTACTTCGTCAAATTTTCAGAAAAAAGCGCGGGTAAACGGCGGGAGTAAATATGACTCCCTTTATACCAAAAGCCTCGCTCGCCATAGAAATCAGCGCGGGTAAACGGCGGGAGTAAATAATTCCTATCCCCCGTAGACTAACAAGTTTTACTTCTTCAAATTTCAGCATATCTTACCAAATCACTCACGCAATCGTTGATACTACGAATATCGGGATGCGGTTTGAAGCGTACGCTTGCCCTCGGCGGCGCGAACACGTAGCATCAGACCGAGTCTCGATTGCTCGGTGGGTCGTGATGCTATAGGAAAATTATACATGCCGATCTCCCGTAGACTAACGAGTTTTACTTCGTCAAATTTTCAGAAAAAAGCGCGGGTAAACGGCGGGAGTAAATATGACTCCCTTTATACCAAATGCCTCGCTCGCCATGGAAATCAGCGCGGGTAAACGGCGAAAGTAAATAATTCCTATTCCCCGTAGACTAACAAGTTTTACTTCTTCAAATTTCAACATATCTTACCAAATCACTCACGCAATCGGTGATACTACGAATATCGGGATGCGGTTTGAAGCGTACGCTTGCCCTCGGCGGCGCGAACATGGAGCATCAGACCGCGTTTCGATAACTCGACGGGTCTTTATGCTATAGGAAAATTATACATGCCGATCCCCCGTAGACTAACGAGTTTTACTTCGTCAAATTTTCAGAAATAAGCGCGGGTAAAGGGCGGGAGTAAATATGACTCCCTTTATACCAAATACCTCGCTCGCCATACAAGTCAGCGCGGGTAATCGGCGGGAGTAAATCATTCCGATCCCCCGTAGACTAAGGAGTTTTACTTATTCAAATTTCAGCATTTCTTACCAAATCACTCACGGAATGGATGATACTGCGAATATCGGGATGCGGTTTGTAGCATACGCTTGTACTCGGCGGCGCAAACACGGAGCAGAAGACCGCGTCTCGACATCCCGACGGGTCGTGATGCTATAGGAAAATTATACATGCCGATCCCCCGTAGACTAACGAGTTTTACTTCGTTAAATTTTCAGAAATAAGCGCGGGTAAACGGCGGGAGTAAATATGACTCCCTTTATACCAAATGCCTCGCTCGCCATAGAAATCGGCGCGGGTAAACGGCGGGAGTAAATCATTCCGATACCCCGTAGATTAAGGAGTTTTACTTAGTCAAATTTCAGCATTTGTTACCAAATCACTCACGGAAACGGTGATACTGCGAATATCGGGATGTGGTTTGAAGAGTACGCTTGCCCTCGTCGGCGCAAACACGGGCCATGAGACCGCGCCTCGAAAAATCTAGGGTTGTGATGCTATAGGAAAATTATACATGCCGATCCCCCGTAGACTAACAAGTTTTACTTCGTCAAATTTTCAGGAAAAAGCGCTGGTAAACGGCGGGAGTAAATATGACTCCCTTTATACCAAATGCCTCGCTCGCCATAGAAATCAGCGCGGGTAAACGGCGGTAGTAAATCATTCCGATCCCCCGTAAACTAACAAGTTTTACTTATTCAAATTTCAGCATTTCTTACCAAATCATTCACGCAATCGGTGATACTACGAATATCGGGATGCGGTTTGAAGCGTACGCTTGCCCTCGGATGCGAACATGGAGCATCAGACCGCGTTTCGATAACTCGACGGGTCGTGATGCTATAGGAAAATTATACATGCCGATCCCCCGTAGACTAACGAGTTTTACTTCGTCAAATTTTCAGAAAAAAGCGCGGGTAAACGGCGGGAGTAAATATGACTCCCTTTATACAAAATGCCTCGCTCGCCATAGAAGTCAGCGCGGGTAATCGGCGGGAGTAAATCATTCCGATCCCCCGTAGACTAAGGAGTTTTACTTAGTCAAATTTCAGCATTTCTTACCAAATCACTCACGGAATGGATGATACTGCGAATATATGGATGCGGTTTGAAGCATACGCTTGCACTCGGCGACGCAAACACGGAGCAGAAGAGCGCGTCTCGATAGCTCGACGGGTCGTGATGCTATAGGAAAATTATACATGCCGATCCCCCGTAGACTAACGAGTTTTACTTCGTCAAATTTTCAGAAATAAGCGCGGGTAAACGGCGGCAGTAAATATGACTCCCTTTATACCAAATGCCTTGCTCGCCATAGAAGTCAGCGCGGGTAATCGGCGGGAGTAAATCATTCCGATCCCCCGTAGACTAAGGAGTTTTACTTAGTCAAATTTCAGCATTTGTTACCAAATCACTCACGGAAACGGTGATACTGCGAATATCGGGATGTGGTTTGAAGCGTACGCTTGCCCTCGTCGGCGCAAACACGGGCCATCAGACCGCGCCTCGAAAAATCTACGGGTTGTGATGCTATAGGAAAATTATACATGCCGATCCCCCGTAGACTAACGAGTTTTACTTCGTCAAATTTTCAGAAATAAGCGCGGGTAAACGGCGGGAGTAAATATGACTCCCTTTATACCAAATGCCTCGCTCGCCATAGAAATCAGCGCGGGTAAACGGCGGGAGTTAATCATTCCGATCCCCCGTAGATTAAGGAGTTTTACTTAGTCAAATTTCAGCATTTGTTACCAAATCACTCACGGAAACGGTGATACTGCGAATATCGGGATGTGGTTTGAAGCGTACGCTTGCCCTCGTCGGCGCAAACACGGGCCATGAGGCCGCGCCTAGAAAAATCTACGGGTTGTGATGATATAGGAAAGTTATACATACCGATCCCCCGTAGACTAACGAGTTTTACTTCGTCAAATTTTCAGAAAAACGCGCGGATAAACGGCGGGAGTATATATGACTCCCTTTATACCAAATGCCTCGTTCGCCATAGAAATCAGCGTGGGTAAACGGCGGTAGTAAATCATTCCGATCCCCCGTAATCTAACAAGTTTTACTTCGTCAAATTTCAGCATATCTTACCAAATCACTCACGCAATTGGTGATACTACGAATATCGGGATGCTGTTTGAAGCGAACGCTTGCCCACGGCGGCGCGAACACGGAGCATCAGACCGCGTGTCGATAACACGACGGGTCGTGATGCTATAGGAAAATTATACATGCCGATCCCCCGTAGACTAACGAGTTTTACTTCGTCAAATTTTCAGAAAAACGCGCGGGTAAACGGCGGGAGTATATATGACTCCCTTTATACCAAATGCCTCGCTCGCCATACAAGTCAGCGCGGGTAATCGGTGGGAGTAAATCATTCCGATCCCCCGTAGACTAAGGAGTTTTACTTATTCAAATTTCAGCATTTCTTACCAAATCATTCACGCAATCGGTGATACTACGAATATCGGGATGCGGTTTGAAGCGTACGCTTGCCCTCGAATGCGAACATGGAGCATCAGACCGCGTTTCGATAACTCGACGGGTCGTGATGCTATAGGAAAATTATACATGCCGATCCCCCGTAGACTAACGAGTTTTACTTCGTCAAATTTTCAGAAAAAAGCGCGGGTAAACGGCGGGAGTAAATATGACTCCCTTTATACCAAATGCCTCGCTCGCCATAGAAGTCAGCGCGGGTAATCGGCGGGAGTAAATCATTCCGATCCCCCGTAGACTAAGGAGTTTTACTTAGTCAAATTTCAGCATTTGTTACCAAATCACTCACGGAAACGGTGATACTGCGAATATCGGGATGTGGTTTGAAGAGTACGCTTGCCCTCGTCGGCGCAAACACGGGCCATGAGACCGCGCCTCGAAAAATCTAGGGTTGTGATGCTATAGGAAAATTATACATGCCGATCCCCCGTAGACTAACAAGTTTTACTTCGTCAAATTTTCAGGAAAAAGCGCTGGTAAACGGCGGGAGTAAATATGACTCCCTTTATACCAAATGCCTCGCTCGCCATAGAAATCAGCGCGGGTAAACGGCGGTAGTAAATCATTCCGATCCCCCGTAAACTAACAAGTTTTACTTATTCAAATTTCAGCATTTCTTACCAAATCATTCACGCAATCGGTGCACGAAGATATCCGGGGACTGTTTGATACGGGCAACGCCCCTCGGCAGCGCGAGGAGCACGGAACATCAGACCCGCGTGTCGATAACTCGACGGGTCGTGATGCTATAGGAAAGAATATACAAGCCGATCCCCGTAGACTAACAGGTTTTACTTCCGTCAAATTTTCAGAAATAAGCGCGGGGTAAACGGCGGCAGTAAATATGACTCCTTTATAATAAATGCCTCGCTCGCCCGCGCCACAAGTCAGCGCGGGTAATCGGCGGGAAGTAAATCATTCCGTCCCCGTAGACTAAGGTTTTACTTATTCCAGTATCAGCATTTCTTACCAAATCATTCCGCAATCGGTGAAGCTACGAATATCGGGATGCGGTTTGAAGCGGCACCTGCGAACATGGAGCATCAGGCCGCGTTTTCGAAAAATCTACGGGTTGTGATGCTATAGGAAAATTATACATGCCGATCCCCCGTAGACTAACAAGTTTTATTTCGTCAAATTTTCAGGAAAAAGCGCTGGTAAACGGCGGGAATAAATATGACTCCCTTTATACCAAATGCCTCGCTCGCCATAGAAATCAGCTCGGGTAAACGGCGGTAGTAAATCATTCCGATCCCCCGTAAACTAACAAGTTTTACTTCGTCAAATGTCAGCATATCTTACCAAATCACTCACGCAATCGGTGATACTACGAATATCGGGATGCTGTTTGAAGCGAACGCTTGCCCTCGGCGGCGCGAACACGGAGCATCAGACCGCGTGTCGATAACTCGACGGGTCGTGATGCTATAGGAAAATTATACATGCCGATCCCCCGTAGACTAACGAGTTTTACTTCGTCAAATTTTCAGAAATAAGCGCGGGTAAACGGCGGCAGTAAATATGACTCCCTTTATACGAAATGCCTCGCTCGCCATACAAGTCAGCGCGGGTAATCGGCGGGAGTAAATCATTCCGATCCCCCGTAGACTAAGGAGTTTTACTTATTCAAATTTCAGCATTTCTTACCAAATCATTCACGCAATCGGTGATACTACGAATATCGGGATGCGGTTTGAAGCGTACGCTTGCCCTCGAATGCGAACATGGAGCATCAGACCGCGTTTCGATAACTCGACGGGTCGTGATGCTATAGGAAAATTATACATGCCGATCCCCCGTAGACTAACGAGTTTTACATCGTCAAATTTTCAGAAAAAAGCGCGGGTAAACGGCGGGAGTAAATATGACTCCCTTTATACCAAATGCCTCGCTCGCCATAGAATTCAGCGCGGGTAATCGGCGGGAGTAAATCATTCCGATCCCCCGTAGACTAAGGAGTTTTACTTAGTCAAATTTCAGCATTTGTTACCAAATCACTCACGGAAACGGTGATACTGCGAATATCGGGATGTGGTTTGAAGCGTACGCTTGCCCTCGTCGGCGCAAACACGGGCCATGAGACCGCCCCTCGAAAAATCTACGGGTTGTGATGCTATAGGAAAATTATACATGCCGATCCCCCGTAGACTAACAAGTTTTACTTCGTCAAATTTTCAGGAAAAAGCGCTGGTAAACGGCGGGAGTAAATATGACTCCCTTTATACCAAATGCCTCGCTCGCCATAGAAATCAGCGCGGGTAAACGGCGTTAGTAAATCATTCCGATCCCCCGTAAACTAACAAGTTTTACTTCGTCAAATTTCAGCATATCTTACCAAATCACTCACGCAATCGGTAGTACTACGAATATCGGGATGCTGTTTGAAGCGAACGCTTGCCCTCGGCGGCGCGACACGGAGCATCAGACCGCGTGTCGATAACTCGACGGGTCGTGATGCTATAGGAAAATTATACATGCCGATCCCCCGTAGACTAAAGAGTTTTACTTATTCAAATTTCAGCATTTCTTACCAAATCACTCACGCAATCGGTGATACTACGAATATCGGTATGCGGTTTGAAGCGTACGCTTGCCCTCGGATGCGAACATGGAGCATCAGACCGCGTTTCAATAATTCGACGGGTCGTGATGCTATAGGAAAACTATACATGCCGATCCCCCGTAGACTAACGAGTTTTACTTCGTCAAATTTTCAGAAATAAGCGCGGGTAAACGGCGGGAGTAAATATGACTCCCTTTATACTATACCAAATGCGTCGCTCGCCAAAGAAATCAGCGCGGGTAAACGGCGGGAGTAAATCATTCCGATCCCCCGTAATCTAACAAGTTTTACTTCGTCAAATTTCAGCATATCTTACCAAATCACTCACGCAATCGGTGATACTACGAATATCGGGATGCGGTTTGAAGCGTACGCTTGCTCTCGGCGGAGCGATCACGGGGCATCAGACCGCGTCATGATAGCACGTCGGGTCGTGACGCTATAGGAAAATTATACATACCGATCCCCCGTAGACTAACGAGTTTTACTTCATCAAATTTTCAGAAAAACGCGCGGGTAAACGGCGGGAGTATATATGACTCCCTTCATACCAAATGCCTCGCTCGCCATAGAAATCAGCGCGGGTAAACGGCGGTAGTAAATCATTCCGATCCCCCGTAAACTAACAAGTTTTACTTCTTCAAATTTCAGCATATCTTACCAAATCACTCACGCAATCGGTGATACTACGAATATCGGGACGCTGTTTGATGCGAACGCTTGCCCTCGGCGGCGCGAACACGGAGCATCAGACCGCGTGTCGATAACTCGACGGGTCGTGATGCTATAGGAAAATTATACAAGCCGATCCCCCGTAGACTAACGAGTTTTACTTCGTCAAATTTTCAGAAATAAGCGCGGGTAAACGGCGGCAGTAAATATGACTCCCTTTATACCAAATGCCTCGCTCGCCATACAAGTCAGCGCGGGTAATCGGCGGGAGTAAATCATTCCGATCCCCGTAGACTAAGGAGTTTTACTTATTCAAATTTCAGCATTTCTTACCAAATCATTCACGCAATCGGTGATACTACGAATATCGGGATGCGGTTTGAAGCGTACGCTTGCCCTCGGATGCGAACATGGAGCATCAGACCGCGTTTCGATAACTCGACGGGTCGTGATGCTATAGGAAAATTATACATGCCGATCCCCCGTAGACTAACGAGTTTTACTTCGTCAAATTTTCAGAAAAAAGCGCGGGTAAACGGCGGGTGTAAATATGACTCCCTTTATACCAAATGCCTCGCTCGCCATAGAAGTCAGCGCGGGTAATCGGCGGGAGTAAATCATTCCGATCCCCCGTAATCTAACAAGTTTTACTTCGTCAAATTTCAGCATATCTTACCAAATCACTCACGCAATCGGTGATACTACGAATATCGGGATGCGGTTTGAAGAGTACGCTTGCCCTCGGATGCGAACATGGAGCATCAGACCGCGTTTCGATAACTCGACGGGTCGTGATGCTATAGGAAAATTATACATGCCGATCCCCCGTAGACTAACGAGTTTTACTTCGTCAAATTGTCAGAAAAAAGCGCGGTTAAACGGCGGGAGTAAATATGACTCCCTTTATACCAAATGCCTCGCTCGCCATAGAAGTCAGCGAGGGTAATCGGCGGGAGTAAATCATTCTGATCCCCCGTAGACTAAGGAGTTTTACTTAGTCAAATTTCAGCATTTCTTACCAAATCACTCACGGAATGGATGATACTGCGAATATATGGATGCGGTTTGAAGCATACGCTTGCACTCGGCGGCGCAAACACGGAGCAGAAGAGCGCGTCTCGAAAGCTCGACGGGTCGTGATGCTATAGGAAAACTATACATGCCGATCCCCCGTAGACTAACGAGTTTTACTTCGTCAAATTTTCAGAAATAAGCGCGGGTAAACGGCGGGAGTAAATATGACTCCCTTTATACTATACCAAATGCGTCGCTCGCCAAAGAAATCAGCGCGGGTAAACGGCGGGAGTAAATCATTCCGATCCCCCGTAATCTAACAAGTTTTACTTCGTCAAATTTCAGCATATCTTACCAAATCACTCACGCAATCGGTGATACTACGAATATCGGGATGCGGTTTGAAGCGTACGCTTGCTCTCGGCGGAGCGATCACGGGGCATCAGACCGCGTCATGATAGCACGTCGGGTCGTGACGCTATAGAAAAATTATACATACCGATCCCCCGTAGACTAACGAGTTTTACTTCATCAAATTTTCAGAAAAACGCGCGGGTAAACGGCGGGAGTATATATGACTCCCTTCATACCAAATGCCTCGCTCGCCATTGAAATCAGCGCGGGTAAACGGCGGTAGTAAATCATTCCGATCCCCCGTAAACTAACAAGTTTTACTTCTTCAAATTTCAGCATATCTTACCAAATCACTCACGCAATCGGTGATACTACGAATATCGGGATGCTGTTTGAAGCGTACGCTTGCCCTCGGCGGCGCGAACACGGAGCATCAGACCGCGTTTCGATAACTCGACGGGTCGTGATGCTATAGGAAAATTATACATGCCGATCCCCCGTAGACTAACGAGTTTTACTTCGTCAAATTTTCAGAAATAAGCGCGGGTAAACGGCGGCAGTAAATATGACTCCCTTTATACCAAATGCCTCGCTCGCCATACAAGTCAGCGCGGGTAATCGGCGGGAGTAAATCATTCCGATCCCCCGTAGACTAAGGAGTTTTACTTATTCAAATTTCAGCATTTCTTACCAAATCATTCACGCAATCGGTGATACTACGAATATCGGGATGCGGTTTGAAGCGTACGCTTGCCCTCGGATGCGAACATGGAGCATCAGACCGCGTTTCGATAACTCGACGGGTCGTGATGCTATAGGAAAATTATACATGCCGATCCCCCGTAGACTAACGAGTTTTACTTCGTCAAATTTTCAGAAAAAAGCGCTGGTAAACGGCGGGAGTAAATATGACTCCCTTTATACCAAATGCCTCGCTCGCCATAGAAATCAGCGCGGGTAAACGACGGTAGTAAATCATTCCGATCCCCCGTAAACTAACAAGTTTTACTTCGTCAAATTTCAGCATATCTTACCAAATCACTCACGCAATCGGTGATACTACGAATATCGGGATGCTGTTTGAAGCGAACGCTTGCACTCGGCGGCGCGAACACGGAGCATCAGACCGCGTGTCGATAACTCGACGGGTCGTGATGCTATAGGAAAATTATACATGCCGATCCCCCGTAGACTAACGAGTTTTACTTCGTCAAATTTTCAAAAAAAGAGCGGGTAAACGGCGGCAGTAAATATGACTCCCTTTATACCAAATGCCTCGCTCGCCATACAAGTCAGCGCGGGTAATCGGCGGGAGTAAATCATTCCGATCCCCCGTAGACTAAGGAGTTTTACATATTCAAGTTTCAGCATTTCTTACCAAATCATTCACGGAATGGATGATACTGCGAATATCGGGATGCGGTTTGAAGCGTACGCTTGCCCTCGGATGCGAACATGGAGCATCAGACCGCGTTTCGATAACTCGACGGGTCGTGATGCTATAGGAAAATTATACATGCCGATCACCCGTAGACTAACGAGTTTTACATCGTCAAATTTTCAGAAAAAAGCGCGGGTAAACGGCGGGAGTAAATATGACTCCCTTTATACCAAATGCCTCGCTCGCCATAGAATTCAGCGCGGGTAATCGGCGGGAGTAAATCATTCCGATCCCCCGTAGACTAAGGAGTTTTACTTAGTCAAATTTCAGCATTTGTTACCAAATCACTCACGGAAACGGTGATACTGCGAATATCGGGATGTGGTTTGAAGCGTACGCTTGCCCTCGTCGGCGCAAACACGGGCCATGAGACCGCGCCTCGAAAAATCTACGGGTTGTGATGCTATAGGAAAATTATACATGCCGATCCCCCGTAGACTAACGAGTTTTACTTCATCAAATTCTCAGAAAAACGCGCGAGTAAACGGCGGGAGTATATATGACTCCCTTCATACCAAATGCCTCGCTCGCCATAGAAATCAGCGCGGGTAAACGGCGGTAGTAAATCATTCCGATCCCCCGTAAACTAACAAGTTTTACTTCGTCAAATTTCAGCATATCTTACCAAATCACTCACGCAATCGGTGATACTACGAATATCGGGACGCTGTTTG
>JAHLWY010002577.1:0-11475 GCA_020002185.1 Paraescarpia echinospica | reverse complement strand
TCTGTTTATAAACCATTTCTGTTATTTGTTGTATTTAATTTTCAATGGAATTGTCCATCACTAGTTTTGAAGGGTAGTAATACAAATATGGTGTTTTTGTAAGAATGCACTGGTACCTTTGAAAATACTGACTAGTGCAAGCATGCGTGATATTGAGAACCATTAAAGAGCTTTACCAAAGCATATATTTCTTTCCTAAACAATACTTATTTAATGAAAACAATGAAAGGTTCACATCTGCTGTGGATCTAGAATAGCGAAATTTGATGTTAGAAGTTATCTCGCGTTTTTTGGTAACAATTAGTGCATTACATGCCCGTATTTTTGTTTTATTGTTAACAACAGTTAACTGTGCCCTGTTAAACTAAATTAATTATGTTATTCAACCACTACTTAATTTTTACTATACTATTTATCAATTAGCAATGTTTACTTTCAAGTTGCATGGTCTTAGATTTAGATTTTTAAGACACTATATGAAATACAAAATCAAAAAGATCCTATCTGTCAATCAGAATCTTGGACCGGCTCTTTTACTATGATTATGTCTATGTGAAGTGTGCTTCTATGTATTCGAGGATATATAACACAACAGAGAAAACACATTTGCACAACGTGTGAAATATATAATAACATGTTATTATTATCTTAACAATATACTGTTAGTCCTGCGAAAGGCAGTCTCACATTCTCGTATTATCGCTCACAATAATGACAGCACGGTTACCTCGATTAATAATCTGCATATTCTCAACTGTCACAATAAGGCAACGCGCTCACGGCAATGCATCCTGCCTGTTCTTAAATATTGTACTGGCGCTGCCAGCAAGACTATTTTAAGTACCAGGCAGGGCTGCCTATCTCACAAAAACAATTTCCGTGTTGACCCCCCCCCCGTCGCATCCCGCCCCGGTCCACAAGGTTGCCAATCAAACCTTTCTCTGAAGTAGATACAGTGACAAGCCCAGCCTGTTCACGGTGCCTGGGAATCCAGGATTTTACTAATTTAATTATGTAAAGTAGATATACTTTGTTTCAACATAATTATTGTGTTGCTATTTAAGGTCGTCGGTTAGCACTTCAAAGGGATGCTTGTGTAGTAACATCCAATAAGTTACATTGTGTTAACTACACCTGTCAAGTGTTTACGTCTATAGAGTATCATCGTGAGAAAGACAGTGCCAGTGAATAGCCAATAATTATCCAACAAGGTTCTAAATTTACAACACACAACAGGAAACATTATAATTATTATTAACAGTCAATGACAAATTTAAATTGTTGTATTCAAATAATAACATTCAACTAATGACACTGATATTTTTGGCTGCTGTAATTGCTGTTGACTGACAGATGCAGACATAATAATATGCTCACGTGTCACGTGCCAAGGCAGTCATCAGCAGGCTGGTGGCAGTCAACGTTGCAACATTGTACACAGGTACAGCATTGGATGACGTCACCGCACTGACTTTGTAGAACTTGTAGTGAACTAAATATTTGTTAATCAATTGTAACAAGTGAATGATGACAGTTTCTTCAGGGCATCTTCAGCAGCAGTATTTATAGCTTTAGCAACTCTTTAATGTGTATTATTTTCTGTAGTCGGATATTTGTATTCCCGTAATATGGCGGCAGTTTCCGTAATGCCGTAATCTGAGGTGAATTTCCGGAATGATTACGGAAAATTCGTAATGTTAGACAGCCCGGTACCAGGTAACTAACTATTCCTTTCCGAATTTAACGTCGTTGAATGATAATCTGCTGCAACCTTGTAGCCGGTAGTATAACTTAGATTATACAGGTTCTGCCACCTGGCGTTTATTGTCGTGCTCACTTCTCAATCCCCAACACCCCAGTCAGGCCAAGTTATTCATGCCCCCATCCTGTGCTAGCACCAGTTATCTGGCCATTGTAGTGATCATGCAGATTTTGTATTTAAAAAAACATACAATGGGCAACATTTAGGGCAAAGTTATGAAACGGACACTTTCAAAGGTAAACATTCATTATGACATCCAACTATTTTAATTACAAAATGACTATTTATGGACACAACATAGGCTTCCACAACTGGACTAGTTCTTTATGTCAAAGATTATACTGACCTACACGAACAAAATTATGAATATATGTGTCTTATGATGTCTGTAGCCAACTATGTGGCGTCATATTGATATGATTTTATCACCAAGCATACTGCGTTTGTCTAGTTGAGAAGAAATAGAGCTGCTATCAATTCCGATATTTTTCATTGAACTCTACCGAGTATTACACGTATATTAAAAAAAATGCATAGGTATGTTCACGACATGAAAACAGTGAACGCAATGTTTTTGTTGGGTCATATATTCGACATGGTTGTACATCTTAGGTGACCTGTCTAGATGTCGTTGTAAACACATTTATATCATGTTAACGTAAGTTATTTTGGGTAAATCTGGGCCGCGTTCAGAGTTTTTGGACAGGGTCTTCGATTTAATTGACGTTCAAAGTCACGTTTTGTTGACGCAGCGCGTGCCCATAGATTACCCCCGTAGTTAGTTGTGCATTTGATGATGATTCTTTGTTAACTATATGTAGGGTTCTAGCGTTATGACCGCTTAAGTTTACACTCAAGCATGACAAGTTTGGCTTTCAGCAAAACCAAATTGTTTCGAATTGCAGGAAATGAGGCATTATTATGGAAAAACACATTCGAAATCAGTAGCACCCAAAAGGCATTTAGAATGCGGTGACCGCCGAGACACGTTAAAATTAAGCGTTCAACTTCCGGCGGGTGACCGCGATGTCGCGGCGCGAACATTGAACGCGGCCCTGGGTTGTGTTTAGAGTCGGCGCCGCGACGTCGCGGTTCGTCGCCGGAAGTTTACATTTTACGAACCGCGACGCTCGCCGCATTTAGAAAGGTTCTGTTGAAAGTAGACGTTGTGCATTTGTTGGTACTGATTTCGAATGTGTTTTTCATCGAAAATGCCGCCATTTATACAACAAGCCTAATAATTAAGAACAATTTGGTTTTGTTAGAAGCTATTCTTGCCACCCCATTTCAAAATAGTCATCACCAAATCCAAAACAAACTACCAACTAAAGGCCATTTTGGAGACGCGCTCGCGCGGCGTACATCGCAACATCAGCACGACGTAATTTTGAAGGGCAAACTCGACTTCCGCAACAAAAAGCAACGACACGGAGAGGCGCGAACTCTGAATGTGACACTTTTTTAAAAATTATACATCATAGCAAATCTCAGACGTGAACAAAAACGTCAGAACTGAACAAAAACATCAGACGTAAACAAAAACGTCAGATCTGAACAAAAACGGGGAAAAAGTTGTCTGTGTATGTGAATATGTAGCGTCGGCCGGAGGATTCAAATTTCTGGAAGTTACTGTAATTATAAGTGTCAAGTGACGTATTGTTGACGGATCCATAATAACACAAATATAGCAAATTCACAAAGTAATAATTATATGTAATATATTTATTACTAAACATCAAAGCCATTTCACACGTTATTGTCAATGGTTTACATTAATTACTTTAAAAAAGGGTGGCTCCTACGTTAGCGGCAACCTGTTAAAAAATATGTATCTCTGTCCGATATTAAAATGTACTTTGTAAAGCTATGATTGTACACATAATTATGACAGCATTATATTATGCGCAACTAACTCATTTAATACATATTCTTCTGTATAATTACAGAACAACGTTACTGATGTTACACAAGCAGATATTCAAACACTGTAATCACGTGTAATCGCTATAGGTTAAATTATGGACGTAATGTATAACTGAACGCGTTACATAACATGGAGTCAATTACAACTCATTTAGTTGTGACTTTCCACACAATATTAGACTAGCAAATGCAAAGGGAGACTGATGATATCAATAGAAACGATACTAGAAAAAGCAAAAACTAAACATGAAGTACGTGAATTATTTACCTACTCTAGTGCAAGAATCTTCTGAAAATGAAATAAATACTAATGACGTGGACTATGTATGTAATCAAGCATACAATATTCCTGCTGTTGCCGCAGGTGACAAGTGCCACCGCCCTAAGCACTGTTTCCCTCAAGCGTCACATCATTTCTTAATCACACAACTGTGAACACGTACTTTTTAAAGTACTACAGTATCTAAGCTGATTTTCATATATCACATTTGAAAGGTTTCAAGAAGGTATGTATGCTTAGCGTGGGTGTTCACGTGTACCATTAGTGAACCACCGACTCTCTACAATAAAAATGTGTCCTAAATGAGTCGCGTTAAAGGCTGTCTCATCTGTGTGAGAGCAAATGTGACCTCAAATGACCAGATTGTAAGAAATGAGCACCACAGTTATCACACCTGTAAGGTTTCTCCCCAGAATGGATTCGGACATGCGTCTTCAAATTAGAACTTGTTGAGAATTGTGCATCACATGTATCACATTTGAAGGTTTTTTTCCCCAGTATGGGTACGGACATGTGTCTTCAAATTACCACACCTTGAAAATTGTGCACCATATGTGTCACATATGTAGGGCTTCTCCCGAGAGTGGATTCTGACATGTCTCTTCAAATTACTACACCTTGAGAATTCTGCACCACATGTGTCACATATGTAGGGTTTCTCTCCAGTGTGAATGCGGACGTGTGTCTTCAAGTAACCACTTGTTGAAAATTGTGCACCACAGGTATCACATGTGTAAGGTTTCTCTCCATTATGCATACCGACATGTATCTTCAAGTAACGATTTGTTGATAATTGTGCACCAGAGGTATCACATTTGTAGGGTTTCTCACCGGTGTGGGTACGGACGTGTGCCTTCAAATCACCACTTGTTGAAAAGTGTATATCACAGTAATCGCATTTGTAGGGTTTCTCACCAGTATGCGTACGGACATGAATCTTCAAAGAATCACTTCTTGAAAAATGTGCACCACATGTAACACATTTGTAGGGTTTCTCACTAGTATGCGTACGGACATGAATCTTCAAAGACTAACTTCTTGAAAAGTGTACACCACATGTGTCACATTTGAAGGGTTTCTCCCCAGCATGGGTACGGATATGTATCTTCAAATGACTACTTGATGAAAAGTGTGTACCACATGTATCGCATTGGTAGGGTTTCTCCCCAGTATGAATGCGGACGTGTTTCTTCAAAACGCCACGGCTTGTAAACTGTGCCCCACAGGTGTCACATATGAAGGGTTTTTCACCTGTGTGACTGCGCACATGTATCGTTAAGGCACCGTTAGTAATAAAACGTTTTCCACAAGTGTCACATGTGAAGCGTTTCTCAACAGTGTGAGTGTGCACTTTCACATTCATATTGACAGTGCTGCTGTTGCTGTCGTGTTTGCACACCTTCCATTGTGAGTTCGCATTTGCAGGTTTAAAGCCCCACTCTGTCTAGACTGTTTTCAACACGTGTCACTTTGATGAAAAGGTGTCTCATCCATCTAACAATGCATATATGTACCTTTAAGTTATTACTCTGTGAACTCTTTGTTCCATGGTTGTCATACGTGAATGGTTTCTCCCACCACGAGGGACTCGGTGTCTCATTAAATGTAAATGTTGATCAACAAGAGCCAAACACGTGTTTTTTCTTTTTTGTGAAGACAAAGATGTGGACATTCTGTGACTTGACTCTATGTCCTACGTCGTGTTGGTGACAGAACCTGACAGTTGTTTTTGTCAATGTGGGGAGAGTCGATGAAACTTTGTTACTTCATTGTAGACACTTGTGACACAAACTGCCGTTGACACACACCACAGTCATCTGAAACAACAACAGTCATTAGATGTGGGAAAAGTTAGTGACATAATCAGACATGGGCCAAAACTTTTGAAAGGGGTTTACTGGTACAACGTTTGATCAATCCAATTGATACAAAGTAAAATATATATAATTATTATATGTATTCCAACATACTGACCGCCCATGTATTATGTTAACAAAGAGAAACATGTTTTTATTTCAAAAGTGTAATGTTCTCAAAATGGTTCTGTATATTTAGTCCTTGCTGTACGCAATCATAACATATGCAGTTTTCTCCAGCAATTTTAGAATGCATCGTATTGATATAATTAATCAGAAGCAATTATTTCTCCGTTCTCGATAGCCGGGAACATGGATCGCCAAAACCGGGAAATTAACTGGGGTCCCGGCTGTTGACTGAAAAATAAAAAAAATCTAGTATTGAATCCAAATCTTCTAAGTTCTAGTTATGATGACATGTCTATGAAGTTTGCCACTCTGTCTGTATCTGTATATTTATTTATGGGCAAGGCCAGCGAAAACGAGACACTTGACAAAAGTGCTGTCACCGGCCTTTTTCGTGGTTGTTATAGGGGCCTATGTAAAGTCCATACACATTTCCGACTCCAATGGCTAGAAGACATCATAAGGATTAAAACGATGTATAGTTTTATGTAGTCAACTGTAAAATGTGCTGAATTACGAACGCATGCACGCGGGACAAGTGTGCGTTTTCGCATGTCGCCGGCAACACTCTGACTACAACCACTGTTACAATTATTAAACTACTTATTATAAAAGTGTTTCACGCGTGTTTCTTTTATCTCATGCAAAGTGTAGATTATTTTATGGTATAAATAAATCGCCTGCAGTACAAAATTGTGTATGTGCTCTTGAGTTGCTTGTAGCCGAAATCATGCGATTTACGTTACGCTGCTTCCGTTGATTGTTCTCCAACTTTAAATTCACACCACACGTACTTGCAAACTGTTATTGAAATCTAATAACATCTGTGTGTGTGTGTGTGTGTGTGTGTGTGTGTGTGTGTGTGTGTGTGTGTGTGTGTGTGTGTGTGTGTGTGTGTGTGTGTGTGTGTGTGTGTGTGTGTGTGTGTGTGTGTGTGAGTGACCTAGTGCAATTATTTGCAGCTGTTATCTTAATGCTACAGTCATGGGACAAACCTTTTAACATTTTCAGTTTTCAACTTTAAGGATTCGATTTACGTTACGGCGATACTGAAGAAAGTATGTAGGGGCATGCCAAAATAAATGCTTCACTGTTATTGAACAGAGGTTACTACCAATACCACAGTGTACGTTCGCTCCGGCGTTCTTTGAAACAGTGTAGAGAGCTTGAGTCGTGAATTTGCCCAATTTATGTTACACTGAGTTACGTTACACCATTTACGTTTACGCCGACAAATAATTGTATAAACGCTCAGCAAACTGCCATGCAATTTTACCATGCCCATGGTTGAGTGACTAGGTAAGTTTAGTCGTAGTGTTAGAGTGAATACATGGTTCTTAAATTCTCTTAGGATTTTTACCCACTGTAAACTAATAGGAGACTTGAAGCAAAACTCACTCAGGTTAACGGAGAAAATATAGCGATAACAAATGTAGTATGCATTTCTAGTGTGAGAGTATTTATTCTTCGATGAGCGATATCAAATTGAATGAAATGTGAACACGTGCCGCTCAATGGACCTGTAAAGAATACGTAACGTAAATTGTAACGTAAATCGAAATTCGTATACACGACGTGCGATTTCAATAAATGTTAAAGTGCTTTACATTATGTATTATGTTTATAATGATAGAACCATGTAATATTGCACGACAAGATTAACAACATTATTATTATTATTATGTAATTTTTTGACAAACTTTGATAACATAGGGCTATGGGCATAAGCGTGTGCAGTTTTAAAAGCATTATTTAGTTTGTGTTTGTACGAACCCTGGCAAAACATCAGCTGAACGCCAGAAAGCTTACAGATATAGACAACATATCCACATTACGGAAGAAAGAATTATGACAGATCGTGTTATGAAATATTACGTGCCAAGAGACATATCAATGTCAAAACTGCAGGAAAAGAAAAGAAAGGGATGCGACTACTACAAAACATATCGGAGAAAGCTCAAGGCATTGTCAAGTGCTGCTACACAACCAGAAGTTCGAGAGGTGGCAGAAGAAAATGGCGGACCATGCGACACCACAACAACATCCTATCCCGATACAACGCTTACTGTGAAATTGCCATTTCAAGATTCAAGGAAGAGGAACCACACTAGCACTGTTGTGTATATGTCAAACAAGACAATATACCAACAAGAGGTGAAACTTGATGAACTCGAGCAAAGAAACAAGCTGCTGGAAAAGAAGCTGAAAACATCACAGAAAATTGTCCAGAGACTAAAGAAAACGAAATATGCTGATGAAAATAGTAGCGACAGACAAGGAGAAACGGCTGACGAATCGAGTCCGAAAAATCAGGCAAATGAGGACATGAGGAATGCTGGCTTCACTCCGACGAAAGTAAAAAAAATCAAGGAAATTCTCGAGCAACCTTCTTAACGAGGTGGAGAAAACACTCAACAGTTCGCAGAAGAAAGCAATTGTCCGCGCTTCACATGAAAGTGTGCAAGGAAAGAAAACCAAGTTTTTAATAACAATGTTTATGGTTACGTTATTTAATAACTTGTTAGGATGATGGCATGTGCAGTGCGACCTGTTCACCTTTAATTATATGTCACAGTGAATTAATAATATACAGCAACTTCGATTATTTCGTAAACAAATGTTTTGTTTTTGACGTTTTTATTATTTTCCACTTTCTTCCGATTTAAGTTACGAAAACATGTTTGAAGGAGCAACACATTTCAGTACATTCCAATGTGCCAATACAATGGTGTCTGATATATTGGGAACATCTACATAAGGCATATCAATGGTTTGTGCAAACACAGCTGCATTTTTCTTCGTGTGATGGACATCGGAACAACCTGATATGTGGAATTTCCTAAAAAAATATGGAATGCAAAATTTTTTTCCATTAAATTTGGACAGATAAACAAACACTAACTTATGATGATCATGTAAATTACATTCTACCAATACTATTAGGTCCTCTTGCTCAATATACATGTGTATCAAATCGGGGAAGTAAATCCTTAAAATAATAATAACTAAGCGTCATTGTGTAACGTAAATCGGTGGACGTTTAAAGTACTCATATTAAAGTTAACAGAAAGAATACAAATATTTAAGTTTGAAACCATGTTTTTAGTAATATACATCGTAGATTAGGTGATCTTTCATATAAAATGTCTACAAATTAGATTTTGTAAACAAAAAATTTGATCAGTTGATCAAGTGAAAATGTCTCGTTTTCGCTGGCCTTGCCCTTAAAATGTCCTAAGGACACATCACGCCTGTGAGTAGATAGTAAGCGCTGTTGGACCTCAAAATCCTACTTATAAAAAAGAATTTAATGACCACTAAACGATTCGACCACACCGCAGAGTCAGCAATAATGCGAGACTAATCCTATGTATAAAAAAGATCAAAGGCTTTGTGTTTGACACTAATGAGTTTGGGAAACCTACTTATAAAAAACGTGATTGATGAGCGATGCAATTTGATACTAATTGGATGATTGACAGTACACTAGAGAGATGCCACCTAGCGGTGAGTGCAGATAGTATTTTAGTCCTACCGATCAACGCCGTACCTAGAGCGCGCTGACGTAAGCAATAATGCGTTTAATAATAAAGTATATAAGTTTAGTTTCGTACTTTATAACCACGCTAAAGTATATAAGTTTAGTTTCGTACTTTATAACCACGCTAAAGTGAAGTTTCGTACTGGACCACCTATAACTGGGGTAGGAGTTGTGCTGACGTAAGCAATACGCTGGGGTAGGAGTTGTGCTGACGTAAGCAATACGCTAACCACGCTAAAACCATTGTATAAACGTTGAGATGTCCCCGTATGTGATGTTGACAGCAAGAGCAACGACGACTGCTGCAGCGATAAGGGCTGTTGGCCTAGTGGTCTTTGACCCCTGGATGACAGCATAGCTGGCTAACGGTAAACAACGTTGTTCTGGTGGACGGATTAAAACGAAAGCAATGCGTTTAAATACATCTAGTCGTGGGATTACAATGACAATCAAATGCATAAATACACTAACATTCAGTAGGGTGTTTATGCATTGAAAATAGACGCGTGAAAACGTGAGTAGTGACTGGAATATTTTATTGTGTATAATACTGCAGTATTCGACCGCGACCGACGGGTTGCCGCCTGTCGGTCTCCGGCGGGGAGCCGATCTCCGGCGGAGGACCGAAGCCTTCCCGCCGATAGAGTTCGGGAGGCGTTATTGTCCTCCATAGGCCGTTTGGCTGCCGGACGAGAAAGACCCGAGCCAGATCGGGGACGATGTCATCATCGTCACTGTAGTAAGGCGTGACATTGGGCGGCGTAACAGGTGGCGAAGGCGCACGGACGGACGCCGCGACCGCGCATGTTGCTCGGGTCGACGTCGTCGACGCGTCGGGGGGAGCTCAATTGGCCTACGTGGCGTGTATGTGTCCCTTGTAGGCAGTTGGATCGGTCTATGAAATAAACAAAGGATGAATAAAATGAGTGAGATAAAATGTAGAATGCATTGTTTAAACGGTATGTAGTAAATTGAAATAAAATACTGTCTTGGTAAAATACATGCATGTATTGTTTAAATAAAATGCATGCATGTATTGTTTAAATAAAATGCATGCATGTACTTATAAATAAAATGTATGCATGTTTAAACGGTAAAACTAGTAAAAACATGCATTCAAGTTTAAACGGTAAAATGCGTACTAGTATGCATTAAATAAAATGCATTACAACACTAAAAACATGCGTTTAAACGATACTAGTAAAAAACAATTTAAATAAAATGCATTACAACAATAAAAACGTGCATTTAAATAAAATGCATGCATGTTTAAAATAAAATACATCTGTTTAAATATGTTACAACAATAAAAACGTGCATTTAAATAAAATGCATGCATGTACTTATAAATAAAATGCATGCATGTTTAAACGGTAAAACTAGTAAAAACATGCATTAAATAATACAACAATAAAAACGTGCATTTAAACGATACTAGTAAAAACATTTAAATAAAATGCATTACAACAATAAAAACGTGCATTTAAATAAAATGCATGCATGCATATAGTAAGCACTGTTTAAATATGTTACAACAATAAGTATGCGTTTAAATACATCTAGTCGTGGGATTACAATGACAATCAAATGCTTAAATACACTAACATTCAGTAGGGTGTTTATGCATTGAAAATAGACGCGTGAAAACGTGAGTAGTGACTGGAATATTTTATTGGGAATAATACTGGAGTATTCGGCCGCGACCGACGGGTTGCTGCCTGCTGGTCTCCGGCGGGGAGCCGAAGCGAGTCTCCGGCGGGGGACCGAAGCCTTCCCGCCGATAGAGTTCGGGAGGCGTTATTGTCCTCCATAGGCCGTTTGCCTGTCGAACGAGAAAGACCCGAGCCAGATCGGGGACGATGTCATCATCGTCAGACGAGCTGTAGTAAGGCGTGACATTGGGCGGCGTAGGAGGTGGCGAATCTATGAAATAAACAAAGGACCACGATGAAATAAAATGAGACAACATAGTAAAAATAAAATGAGA
>JAHLWY010002576.1:0-11478 GCA_020002185.1 Paraescarpia echinospica | reverse complement strand
TTGATTAACTTCAAGCAATCTGGTTGATAGATATGTGTCCAACCAGTATATTGGTTAAACCAACTAATCTTACTCGGATCACGTTCAAACAATCCATATTGTTTAGCATGTTAACCAATACACATTAATTAATTAAACCAATCTGGTTGGTAGACATGTGTCCAACCAATTCGTTGGTTAAAACAATACAATTTATATGGCTAATTTTTCATCCAAACCGTTAGCATACTAACCAACATACGAATTAATACAATAGATAAAGGGGAATACTATGCAATTACGCTATCTGCACATCGAAAGATTGGGATAACCAACTGTACTGGTTATATTTTGACCAGTCTGTTTTTAGAGTGTATGCATAAATGGCCCACTGCGAGACGTATCACTCACTACATTGCGTGTGGGATTCGTCAGAGCCGTCAGCACAATCCGGGAACATGTCACAGAGGTAGTCCTTGGAGACACATTCGCCCGAGCCGCACTGGAACTGTCCGGGCTGACACACGACACGCGTCAGGTCTGGTGTCTTCGGTTGCAGCTGTGCCAGCTTGTCGTACCAGCCGCCTTCCACTGCCGCCGTCAATCTACAGTGAGACATCGCCGACTATGTCATGCCTTGGACTCGTGCAGACAAAACCTTTCCAACACATTTGTTTAGTACGGAAAGAAGGAGAGAAAGACCAAAGCTGAGAGAGAGAGAGTGGATCAGGATCAGATCGGACAGTTGGATCGGATCGGAGAGAGAGGGAGGGGAGGGAGGGATGGAGGGAGGGAGGGAGGGAGGAAGGGAGGGAGAGGGAGACAGACATACAGAGAGGGGGTGCATCAGTGCACAATATTTTGGGAGTGTTCTCTAAGATTTAATATATAGATATGCATTGGCATAGACGTGGCATTATCTGGTAAAATGTATTTTTCCTGTGCAAAGCAGGGCAACTCAGCTACCGTTTAATAATAATTCGTCTTAAAAATGCATCTGCACAAACGGCCAACATATTCCACGACAAACAACATTTGGAGAATCTCATTAATACTAAAATCGGAAACGAAACGGAAAACATTCATATTTACACAAACCTGCTTGCTACTATTCTGTTGTTATTTTACCAGTTCTCTTGTTTTATTTATTGTTGTCACTTTGAGTTATCGGTAACCCACCTGCTGTATTAACAGCACTACGGGTGTAGTTCTGATATTGACGCAACGAAATTAAATATTAAAATTCAAAGAGACTTAACATAGGTAAAATACCTATCCATCAAACCTAGACGCGTTGATGTTAACATTTTGAAATACACTGTGAAGTAGAAAATTGCAAAGTATTTCATTTAATAACCTTAAAGGGAACCATGTTACAGATAGCAAATAAAACGCTCACGAAAACAACATTCTCCACTCAAGTATATTCGATGTTTCATCATTTTAATGTGTTGTTTTTATGGGTTGCCGTTTTAATGTGCCGTTCTTGCTGACAGTGATCGCACGCACAATCAAAAGTGAAATCATTACAGACCAAAGAAATAGCAGGTGCTTAGAATGGCTTTGTATGTAACAAATATATTGATTTTACCGTGAATGTTTCATTTTGAAAATAAAAAACTTCTTAAATGTGGGATCAGGCGAAACTAATCTGTATTGTTCGCCCAAACGCAGTAATACTGACACGTATCAGTTGTAAATGGAAATTTAGAATTTCCATGAATTATAAACCATTGCCACATTGTCAGGTGTCCACATTTGTCTACGTTATACATGAAGGCTTTCAATTTCGTAAGACAGGACGTTAAGATGGTACATTATCAGTTTGCTTTAAGTACAGATATTATTATCATACATAAAAATCAAAGTTCTTGTAGAGTCTATACAGACTTACGCCTATCTTATCACGACAGCTGAATCAGTGCAACTGACATTTGGTATGATGACATTATTGTAGTCTAAGTAAGAGTGTCTACCTACCATTATTTCACCTTTCCAGCCAATTATATGGTTCTCGATGGTCGTGCCATCGGGGAGGACCGCCTTGTTGCAGGAGGAGAGTGATCGTTTCCGTTCACTCATCGTGTACAATTCTCATGACACGTACGGACGTAGCACTGGCTTCAATAGTTGTACTGATGGAGCCAGCTTGGCGTGTATGACAATAACAACTGTTTTAATTAAAATTAATTATTCTGAAGAATGTTCAGTAACTGAAACGTAGTTTGATCCAGGTGTCACCTTAACAAGTTCTGGTTACATGGTAGACACCTGAGAGAGTTCTGGTTACAGACCATGACAGTCTGAAACTCACCTGAGAGAGTTCTGGTTACACACCGTGAGAGTCTCACCTGAGAGAGTTCTGGTTGCAAACCGTGACAGTCTCGAACTCACCTGAGAGAGTTCTGGTTATGCACCGTGAGAGTCTCACCTGAGAGAGTTCTTGTTACAGACCATGACAGTTTGGAACTCACCTGAGAGAGTTCTGGTTACACACCGTGAGAGTATCACCTGAGAGAGGTCTGGTTACAGATCGTGACAGTTTCACTTGAGAGAGCTGTTGTTACATACCGTGACAGTCTCACCTGAGTTCTGGTTGCAGACCGAGAACTCACTTGAGAGAGTTCTGTTTAAAGATCGTGACAGACTGGAACTAACTTGGGAGAGTTCTGGTTACACACTATGACGGCCGGGAACTCACATGAGAGAGTTCTGGTTACACACCGTGACATTCGGAAACTCACATGAGAGTGTTCCGGTTACAGACCGTGACGGCCAGGAATTCACCTGAGAGAGTTCTGGTTGCAGACCGTGACGGCTGGGAACTCACCGTGAAAGCCGGAAACTCACCTGAGAGAGTTCTGGTTACACACCGTGACGGCCGGGAATTCGAGGGAGTCGACGTAGTTCACCTCGACGTTGACCGTCTTCTTGAACTCGAGGAAGGTGGACACGCGGTCGTAGCAGTAGAAGAGGAAGATGCTGACGGTCGTCATCAGGACCACCGCCCAGAAGACGCTGCATGAGACACATACATACATCAGAGGGTCAGAATCAGACACGAAACATATCTGTGTGGAGGCCAAGACTATTGGCAATGTGTGAGTGTGTATCTGTATCTGTATCTGTATTTTGACTGGCAAAATGTCCTATGGACACATCACGCCAGTGTGTGTGCTTGTGCGTGTGTATGTGTGTGTGTGTGTGTGTGTGTGTGTGTGTGTGTGTGTGTGTATGCGTGTGCACGTGCGCGTGCGTGTGTATGTGTGTGTGTGTGCGTGTCCGTGCATCAGACTGACAAACAGACAAATTGACAGACAGACAGACAGACAGACAGACAGACAAACAGACAGACAGATAGACAGACAGACAGACAGACAGACAGACAGACGGACAGCGTAATAAAAAGGACACGATGCGCGCGAAGTGAGAAACGTCAGTAAGAAACCGCTTATATCTATAGAATAGCAACACTGATAGGAGCAAATATTCACATCAATTGACAAAAGGTACCCATATAGTAGGTCATTCTAATTTTCTTGGTTACCGCAACAACGCCAATACGTGCAAATAAACGAGAAATTAATTGAAAATGCGTGTTACCAATAGCAATACAGTTTATACTTCCATTATTGCCTCGGTCACGACTAATTCTTGTGGCGTCCAACCATGGCTAAACTGGTCCCAACGGGGGTATTATGGTTGACATAGTAAACTGTTGAACACGCTGCTCGTTCACATGAAGTGGTCACGTTACCGACTGGCGTTATTATGGGCGAGCCTTCTGGGACATTAACATTTAACGACTACTATTCGGTGGTATATTAAACAATACTTTTATTATTCCAGCTGATCCCGTTTATGTGTGTCGCTGGGTAATATTGCAGTCTGTTTTTTTTGCGGGAGTTCTGTCAGCAGCATGACAAAGACAACGTGGCGTGGATTGCATTTAGATTGATGCCAGATTCTAAACATAACGATTTAAATGTCCCGTAGGCATTAACATGGAAGGAGATGATCGGTTATGAATGCAACAGGCATGACGTCTGATCACGATGATGCGTTTTAAAAGTAAACCATGACACCAAACGGTATTCGGATGATTTGAATGTGCAGAATAAAAAACCCACTTATTAGGAACAACAAAATGCACTCGAATTTGCCATCGAAATACCTAAACACCCTACTCATTAGCACAAATTGATCGTATGAGAATTATAATCATACCCACTTACGTACCCAACTTGGTAAACATACTTCTAATTGTAGCACTTCATTTTTATGTACGTTTATTGGTTGGTGGAAATATAATAGACAACATCAGCTGTACGTGTTTCGCTTTACGTTAGTTCCTTAACTTGTAGGCCTGTGAAATGTTCTCCGTACGTGGAACACAGAAACGTAGAATGACATTTATTAGTGAATACGCTACCCATAGAACATATGCATTATTTTACAAAAGACCTGCTTATAATTCTTCGACTTTTGTGCTGTTTTATCTTGAAATTGCATATTATGTGAAAACAATATATGGAGTTGAGGAATATATATACATACATACATATATATATATATAAATATATATATATATATATGTATATATATATATATATTTATATATATATAGTGTATGCGGCTGTTGATTCACTGGCATTTGTATTTAAAAGATGGACGACATCATAATGCAACTTTATCAAAACAGGCAAACATGAGTAATTGTACAGTAACTGACGAGTCAACCTTTCCGCTGGTGCATGGAATGTCACTCCGACATGATATGGTCGACAGTTAAGAATTGCACTGCACTTGATGAGCTGTTTCTCGCCGCTTTAAATTTATAGCTGAAGTTGTACTACGGCTATGTATGAAATACGTTAAACTTAACGCCGTGGTACAATGACACTTTTAACCCGATAGATCACACCAGACCACACCACACTCCTTCCGACTTTCGACTGCAGTGTACCTCTACGCCGACCGACACTAGTTCCGACGTAGTCGAAAGTTTTCAAGTTTATATGATTATGACGTAACGCTGGATTCAAGTATAGAGCAGTCAGTCGGTGTAGTGGATACACTGCAGTCGGAGGGAGTCTGGTGTGGTTTAGTCTGGTCTGGTCGGATCGAGCGACAAGTGCCAGTGTATCCCGGCTTCTACAGGCTTGACGTTCGAAGATTGGAACTTACAGCTAAAACTGTATTATCCAAGAAGTGATATGTGTATATTGACAACACTCACAATCCAGCGACAATGTTGACAACAATCACTATGCTAACGATAACACTGCTAACTGTCATAATATCAACGTCAACATTGCCGACAATCACATCGACAATAACAATTGCAATAGCAGCGACAACGTTGATGATAATTACAACAGAAACTACAACGTGGAAACAATAACAACATAAACTATAACACTGAAGACAATCACAACAATAACTACAACGTTGAAGACAATTACAACAGCAACTGCAAAGTTGAAGTCAATCACAACAGCAACTACAACGCTGAAGACAATCACCACAGAAACTACAACGTTGAAGACAATCACAACATAAACTACAACGTTGAAGACAATCACAACAGCAACTACAAAGTTGAAGAAAATCAAAACAGCAACTACAACATTGAAGACAATCAAAACAGCAACTACAACGTTGAAGACAATCACAACAACATATACAACGTTGAAGACAATTACAACAGAAACTACAACGTTGAAGACAATCACAACAGCAACTACTACGTTGATGACAATCACAACAGAAACTACAACGTTGAAGACAATCACAACATAAACTACAACCTTAATGACAATCACAACAACAACTACAACGTTGATGACAATCACAATAGCAACTAAAACGTCGATGACAATCACAACAGCAACTACAAAGTTGAAGACAATCAAAACAGCAACTACAACATTGAAGACAATCAAAACAGCAACTACAACGTTGAAGACAATCACAACAACATATACAACGTTGAAGACAATTACAACAGAAACTACAACGTTGAAGACAATCACAACAGCAACTACTACGTTGATGACAATCACAACAGAAACTACAACGTTGAAGACAATCACAACATAAACTACAACCTTAATGACAATCACAACAACAACTACAACGTTGATGACAATCACAATAGCAACTAAAACGTCGATGACAATCACAACAACAACTACAACGTTGATGACAATCACAACATCTACAACGTTGAAGACAATCACAACAGCAACTACAACGTTGATGACAATCACAACAACAACTACAACGTTGATGACAATCACAATAGCAACTAAAACGTCGATGACAATCACAACAACAACTACAACGTTGATGACAATCACAACATCTACAACGTTGAAGACAATCACAACAGCAACTACAACGTTGATGACAATCACAACAACAACTACAACGTTGATGACAATCACAATAGCAACTAAAACGTCGATGACAATCACAACAACAACTACAACGTTGATGACAATCACAACAACTACAACGTTGAAGACAATCACAACAGTAACTAAAACGTCGATGACAATCACAACAACAACTACAACGTTGAAGACAATCACAACATAAACTACAACGTTAATAACAATCACAACAACAACTACAACGTTGATGACAATCACCACCGCAACTATAACATTACCGACAATCACAACGACAACGTCGATGACAATCACAACAGTAACTAAAACGTCGATGACAATCACAACAGAAACTACAACGTTGAAGACAATCACAACAGTAACTAAAACGTCGATGACAATCGCAACAACAACAACAACTACAACGTTGAAGACAATCACAACATAAACTACAACCTTAATGACATTCACAACAACAACTATAACGTTGATGACAGTCACAATAGCAACTACAACGTCGATGACAATCACAACAACAACTACAACGTTGATGACAATCACAACAGCAACTACAACGTTGATGACAATCACAACAACAACTTTAACATTACCGACAATAACAACGACAACGTCGATGACAATCACAACAACAACTACAACGTTGATGACAATCACAACAGCAACTACAACGTTGATGACAATCACAACAACTACAACGTTGAAGACAATCACAACAGTAACTAAAACGTCGATGACAATCACAACAACAACTACAATGTTGAAGACAATCACAACAGAAACTACAACGTTGAAGACAATCACAACAGTAACTAAAACGTCGATGACAATCACAACAACAACAACAACTACAACGTTGAAGACAATCACAACATAAACTACAACCATAATGACATTCACAACAACAACTATAACGTTGATGACAGTCACAATAGCAACTAAAACGTCGATGACAATCACAACAACAACTACAACGTTGATGACAATCACAACAGCAACTACAACGTTGATGACAACTAAAACGTCGATGACAATCACAACAACAACTACAACGTTGATGACAATCAAAACAGCAACTACAACGTTGATGACAATCACAACAGCAACTACAACGTTGATGACAATCACAACAACAACTTTAACATTACCGACAATAACAACGACAACGTCGATGACAATCACAACAGCAACTACAACGTTGATGACAATCACAACAGCAACTGCAAGATTGACATTTTTCGTAATAACAACATAAATATCAATAACAACGACGATGATGACATCGTGATTCACTGACCGTCTGATGATGTAACGAGTTTCCGTGCTAGTCACGTAGCGGATGCCGTGTAGTGTCGTGTCCTGCGTGAAGCCAACCACCTGCGTCTTCCAATCGGCAGACTTCTGATCCTCCTCGCGGGGCGACTTGACAGGGTACGTGGAATTCGCCATCATCTGACAACGGAATACAGCAGGTAATAGTTAACTTTGCCACAGTTTTTACGATTGCCAAACTCACTGGCACCGCAACTGCTGTGGTCGTTTGTATCCTCCTATTTCTTGTGACGCTGTCGTTAATCGTTTCAAATTTATATATGTTTCACCGTCGTTGTTGACAGGAAAGGCATCGATCAGAAGTCACGTGAAAGGTTATGGTTCGACAGCGGTTCTTACTGGTTCCGTCCAATGCGAAACGCCCTCCCAGGAGGAAGGATATTATGCAGAATATCGTTGTCACGAACCAGAAGCAGCCATGTGCAGGAGAAGGCAACAACAAAGACAACTATAACATATCGTGCGCAATTTCAAAATGCACACGTATCGCATAAAATGTGTCGCATTCAACAAAATTAATCTAAATAAATAAGACTGATTCTGACGTGATGATAGTGAATAAATAAACACTATAATGTGCTGCTTTTGTCTTCACAAGTGTCTCCACAAGTATGTCCCTCGTATACTTACTTTTTGGTGTTATGCATCTAAACGAGTTAATGCAAATTAACCATTTATAACTACAATCACAATGTTCATGTCAGTGGTTTACTCAGAATTGTGTCCAATATATCCTCAATGTTGACACCTAGCTCATGACGCGGAGGCTTGACCAAAAAAACGTTGTGACGTCGGCTATGACGCGCCATGTTCCTAATGTCATTCGATCTATGTATGAATACGACGGCTCATTTATTGGTTTCTCGTATTTCCTTCGATTCAGAAGCTGATTTACACTTTTACATGCTTGAACAACTATTATAAAGCCAAACCTTGCACCATGCGGATGTAATATTTTTTCTACCTGGTTTGTTATAACTGCAATAAATATAAACATCACGTAACATACACAGTAACACCTCGAATGAAAGTAGCATAATGAGCTGAGAAAATATTATTACAAATGCTAACATTGATTGTACAGCGCTTTGAGCATTTAATGGAAATTGCGCTCTATAAATATTAAATATTACTATTATTATTATTAACAAACGGTTGACCAAAATGTATAAATAGTTACTACACATCGTAAACTAAATTAGTATTCCAAGTTTGGTAACCGGCGAACTGGAAAGCGTAGGCACCCGCGACTTGAGGCTTTCTATCAAAACTTATATGTCTTCAACATTATTCTAATAAACTAGTGCCATGGTATTCTTGATTTTAGTTGTATATGGTTAGATTTTGTTAACAATTTTAAACGCGTAGGCCCAAGCAATTGCATTTTGTTTCCAATTAATAAAGACAACTTTAAAACAATTATCGCGGTAACATACATTCGTCTGTTATTAAATGACATGTGTAGTCTTCAAAATGTTGTATGTAGTGGTGTTATTTTGAGAGTGTAGTTTTCTTCTTGGGACACATTAGTCAAAATGAATGTAGCAAAGTAGTTTGTATTACTAAATTAGCTAACACAAATATCGTCGTGGTAACTCACATTAGTTTTACTTGTCTATAAAGTAAAATCCCCTGTGTTGCTCTCGTTGGTGATGTAAAACGCTACGTGTCGGTTGGCGATAGAAAATATGTTCTAGTGCCTACACCAACAGTTGATGTAGACGATGAAACGAGGGTCCGGTTGACCAAGGTAGTCTAACTCTTGAATAAAATACCCTGGTTGATACACAGGACGATTCATGAATGGGACATAACACTTATAGAATAATATATAATAAATGAACATTTGCCAGCATAACACTACACGGTACAGAACTGAATAATTAAAGGGCTCACTGTGCATATACAACAGCAGCATTTGGGGGACTTCCGGTGGTGAATTGATTTGAATTTGGTGCAGCAAACTTGCGAAAATATAAGGATATTTGATCAAGATAAGTGATATTATTGAGCGTATAGGATACATAACGTAATTATAGATATATATTAAGCAATATTTTTTGTTAAAAGTTAGCTAGAGGGAGTAATCTAGGGTAGATTAAAAGTAGGCGATTTGCGAGCGATAATTGGGGACGTTAATGTAATCGGAACGTTGTTTACAAAGTAGGTCACTGGCGAAGTTAGCGTACCGTGAACGACAATAGAATAGCGTTATTTGAGATAATCGGTGTAGTTAGATGAGTAACTAAAACCTGAAATAGCAATCTTTTAAAGTGTATACTAGTACACAGGAAACAGTCTTTGTAAAGACTACCTTGTATCTAAGCCTAACTTGAATACATTGTCATCGACATCGTAACTAGGTAAGGCACGGTGTGTCACTGTGTGTTAACAAATATAACTAACTATAACCTAAACAATCTGGTGTAAATTGTACACAGAAAAGTCTTTTCAAAGACTACATAAAACTACTTTGAACATAAATAAATTCTGATATGGCACCTTGCAAGCGGCAACTCAGGGCAAAACGACACCTAGTTTGCAACGACTGCCAGAGCTGGGTGGATTTTGCGTTGTCTGGCTGTCCAAAATCATGGGCAGAGACCAAAGATGACGGATTCACCTTTCGGTGTATGGGGTGTTTGAGGGTGGAATGTCTGATGAAGGAGGTGTGTAAGTTGACGGATATAGTGAAGGAGATGGAGGCGAGACTAAACATAGAAATAGATGGAGCAGAGAGGGATGACGCGGAGAGAGTTGAGAATTCTACAACACAGAAGGAGCAGAGTTGTGACACGGAGACTGAAGAAAGGAGACTGAGAGGAAGGAAGGTGACTGGTGTGAAGGAACAAGACATTGAGAAAACAGAGGGACGGAGGAAAAGTGTTCGGCAGAGGAAGAGAAAACGGGCCAGTGGGGATAGATCAGCAGGTAGTCAGACTGTAGAGAATGAGGAGAGACACGACAGCGATACAGGTGGTGAAGAGGTAGATACCACAGAGGCAGTTGGTAAGACTGTGAGACAGAAGACTGATGGAAGAAGACAGAGTGTTCAGTAAAAAACAGAAAACATGACAGGCGTGAAGGTGACAGGGGAGAAAGTGACCGTAGTGAAGGAGGTAGCTGGGGAAAAGGGACGGGAGAGGAGAGAAGAAAATGTGATGGGAGGAAAGAAGGGATGAAAGGAAGTGAGAGTAAATGTGCTAGAAGAGAAGATGACAGGAGGAAGGACAGGGAAGGAATGGAAGAATGGATGGAGAGATGGTGGAAAAGATGGACAACCAGAGGAAACGGGGAGGGAATCTGAGGCAGTGATTGAGGGGGCAAGGAGAAAAGAGAGAGTGTTTATGGGCGATTCAATTCTGAGAAAACAGACAAGACTATATGCGAGGGGAAGGATGTTGTTGTATGTCTACCGGGGGCTAGGATAGAGCATATGACCGAAAGGGTAGAGAAGGCATTGGGGCATGGCAAGGGAGGGTCTATCCTAGTACACGTTGGGACAAACAATGCAGACAAGGAGGGAACAACTGGTATAGTTCAGAAGTACAGACATCTAGTGAGGAAGCTAAAGAAGACAAGAGTGGAACAGGTTATTCTCTCAGGAATTTTGCCAGTAATGGGAGGAAGGGGGGCAAGATACAGAAACCGTAAGAGGATGGCGATCAACGCACTAGTTGAGCAGATGTGTGAGGAAGAGGGCGTGGGATTCATAGATTTATGGGGGTACTTTGTTGGGAGAGAAGATATGTAC
>JAHLWY010002575.1:0-11479 GCA_020002185.1 Paraescarpia echinospica | reverse complement strand
ATGTTCAGCTTCTCAGCTGTCGTCTGATGACATCGGAGTATGGGGGATGCTGTTTTGACAGTTCAAAGGCTCAGATTTACTGAGGGCAGAACCATATGTCTAACCAAGCTGCTAAATTCCGCGGGGGCAGTTGTCCTCCTTGCCCCCATGTTCTCGCGTCTATGTTCTGGAGAGGGTGGAATGGACTGGGTGATTGTTGTTCAACCTTCTTCAGTTATTTGAAATTTATATACATTTCACGAATATTTAGGTAATTCACTAATGTGTATATTTTGGTAATAATTGGTTTCAATATTATATAACTAATTGCATAGGCTTAACTAAAATGCCTTAATTGACTGGGCCTACCTCGACTCGAGACTACACGTAAAAAACTGGAGTTTGTTTTGCAACGTTCACCTTGACATTGGTAGGGACCTGCGAATCCTAGTTTGTACACACCGCCATCAGTGTTAATCAGCTAATAATAACTTATGTATTTATTTACTTTATATGTGTTACCCCAACATGGACTTGCATTGGTCCAGAATGTATTTCAATTTCCCATTAGTGCTATGACATATCAGGTGAAGCACAATACTGGGCCATGAAAGGAGGACATGAGCACCGAAAACAAAAAGTGCTTAACAAAAATGAAAAACTGTCTTAGATGGTAGCCGATATACATCTACGCCTAAGTCAAGATACATCTACACCTAAAATCAAAGAAGAAAATAAGATCTCTTTAGTCAAGTTATGTGGCGCAGTGCCAAGTGTAAGTAGTCGAAGTTCATGATGTAAGTTACATTGTGTTTTTTAACTAAAATAAAATGACAATGTGAAACCTTTCAGAAATCAAAATTTGCTTGACTGATGTATGCTAGTACCTCATGAGAATCCAACCAAACGACTTTTAAAATGCTAAGAATGATCAGAGCACTCTGGACCTGAAATGGTGGACACCGTAATTTACGTTATCCACCACAACCACACTTGTCCACAACAACAACAGTAAACAGACAGGATGTGTTTTGGTCTCTTCTTTCTTCTTGGGCCTAAGATACAGCACAAATGTTATCAATAGGAACTATCCACAAAGAAGCTGGTTATGGAGTAAAATATAGTGTAAGTTACAGGACACTAATTTGGCCCAGTATTGTGCGACTCCACATATGTATTTAATAAACATTCAATAAAATGAGAAAAAAGTTATAAAACCAACCAGTAAATATAGTCAAATAATTAGGTTACTGAAATGTTTCACACGAAAATGGTAAATGTTAAGGGTACACCTCCCTAGTGGGTGCATACAAATATGTACTGGGCCCTCAAAGACAGTAGAATATAAAAAATCCTTAAATTCGGACAAATAATCCTGTAAATAGACCAAATCTAGTCTAAATTTAACATCAGACATAAAATGTCATCTCATGGTCATATCCATCTCAAGGTCACGCCATATTGAGGTCAACTTTGGGGAGAAGTATTTTTTGAAATATTTTTGACAAGTTGTTATAGCAGTTTTTAACTGCATTTCAATGCAGTGATCCAGCCCCTACTAGGAATGTATGCTACACAGCTGGATGTGCAGAGGTAAAAAATGGTGTACAATTTTCTAAAAATTCAAATTGTCATAATTTTTGACTGAATGAAGATATTTAAATTATGTAAATTATATCTTATTTCTTATTATTTAACCTACAATCGACGTGCACCAGGGCAATTCCAGGTAACTTTGGAAATGACACTGACAAATAAATCTTCCCATATTGACAATGTATTACTTGTATTGTATTATATACATGTCGAGTGTTATAAAAATGAAACTTAAACACAAATGCTACTTGGTAATTATGAATAGGAACATTTGGAATCGTCAAGCTTATATTTTTAAATTTTATCTCTGAAACTTACCACAAACACTAGGTCCATTTCCATTTTAGCATTACAGTGAACCAACTTAAGTAATATATATTTTGATGAAGAGGATACTGGCAATTAGAAGTGCACCGCTAATATTCATCTATGTGTTATCCACATTTGTGCATATTGTCAGATGTGCTACAGGTGGCCATCACGTAACGTGAGTGACGAATATGTGAATATTTTAATCTCATACTTGAAAGCATGAAGGGTATTCACAGAAAGTTTTTATTCTCCTTCAACTAGCTTAGTTTTAAGTAAAACAAAACTCACAGCTATGCCTTATAGAATTTATGCAGTCTGAGCTTTAAATGTGTAACATGAGTGACAACGTGTAACGTGAGTGACAATGTATAACATGAGTGACAATGTGTAACATGAGTAACAATGTGTAACGTGAGTGACAATGTGTAACGTGAGTGACGTCCTTAGAATCATACCAGTTCTGGTTGGTGATCTGGTCATTCTGAATATATAGGTAGCTTGAAACTAGTAACCTATGGTAATCATATTAATTAATGTGCTCATCCATAATCATATTGTTGTGAGGTTGTAACGTGAGTGATGTAACATGAGTGATGTAACGTGAGTGATGTAACGTGAGTGACGTAACGTGAGTGATGTAATGTGAGTGATGTAACGTGAATGATGTAACTTGAATGATGTAACGTGAGTGATGTAACGTGAGTGACAACATTTGTTCTCTCTGATGTGCTGTTGGTGTCTAAAATATAACACAGAAGGAAGTTAAAAAGTACTTGTCGTTTAGCTTAAATTGACACCTAAACAAATCGTTAGGTGCTTTTATGCTAAGGCCAATAGTTTTAGGAGAATTTATCTGCAAAGTTGATGGAAAAACACTGGTGTCTTTTTTTCATTACGTGAGTGACGACCACTAAATTTAAATGTTTTATGTTGATCAATAACATTTTCAGATATGATGTGTTGAAAGACCCAAGAAAGTATAAATGTAACGTGAGTGATGGTGGAATCGCCCACCATTATAAATATGGTAAAGCTAAAAGCTATTATTTATATTTTGCAGGTTCTTAACATTGGTTATAATTGTATTTCCATCTTTAATAATCTATGATTGTCTGTTATATAAATATAGAATTATAACTTACCTACAAACCACGCCGCATGAAAAGTATGACACTGGATCTCAAAGTGGCATCTGTCACCCATTTATCATTATTTATTGTGCACGGGCACGAGGACGTCAAGAGAATTAGAAAAGTATTTGAAATATTTGTGAACATATTTGCATTTGACATAAACAAAATGTATTTGCATTTAAATACTTTTAAATGTATTTGACCCCATGTCTAACCGTAAGAGCAGAATCATATGTCTACCTCCGCAGCTAAATTCCAAGGGGGCACCAGTCTCCCTTGCCGCCCATGTTCCCGCGTCTATGCTCTGGAGAGGGTAGAACAGACTGGGTGATTTTTGTTCAATCTTCTTTGAACAATTAGTTGAAATTGACATACATTTCACAAATATTTTAGGTAATTGACTAATGTGTATATTTGGATAATAAATAGTGTCAATATTATATAATAAATAATTGCATAGGCTTAAATAAGGCCTACTAATTGACAAGGCCAACTTCGAATCTAGATACATGCAATGACCAATGTCAATGACAATGTTCACCTCATCAACATTGGTTATAATTGTATTTCCATCTTCAATGATCTACATGATTGTTTGTTGTACAAATATACAATTATTACTTACCAACAAACCACGCTGCATGATAAATGTGACACTGGATCTCAAAGTGGCATCTACACTGCAGTAAAATATTGTGTTCTGTACATGTAAGTTGATATCACCCGTTTATCGCCAACATGGCACATCTGAAGAAAAGTAAAGCCAAAGGTTCACTAAACTAACATATGCCAGTAATGTAAAGGGTCACCATGTAAATATAAGCCACACAGTCACATATTGACCAACGCCAACCCAAAGTTAGATATGCAAGCCCAACAATGCGCTATGCGGAGTCGAACGATTACACATTTACTCACTGGTCTGAAAAACCACCTCGATCATCTACGCACCGTGACGTGGCGCCACTGTTTGTCACAAATCTCGACTAATATAACCAGACTCCGCAAGGTAGAGACACCTCATGTAGCTTTGACCGGGAGGCTTCTTTTTCACTTATGAAAAACTAACAGGCGGTTTTAAGCCACGCCCCATTTGCTGGTCATTGGTTCGTCCAAAACCAACACGGATGCGCGCGTATATGTACGTTTGCTTTTCGTTGGTCGCTCATTTGCGAAGTCGAATGTTGAATATTTAACAAATATTAAGAACATTGTCGGATAGCGAATTATGCACTGGAGTGATTTGTTTGTCTAATGTAGGCACCACCTTTGTATCGCTACACATGATGTATATCTATGACTTATTATGTGCGTCGTGCATTCATAATATTTTGGTATGCGCTATACTACAGCCTACACTCTTTTCAAAAACTCTGACGTTTTAATACTTTAGTTTCCTTAGCGATGATAAATATGCCATGCTTTTAAGAAAATTGACCCAAAATGTTAACAAAAGTCATATACGTGTATACAATACAAATGACTTGGTGGTTTTCTATATCTCCAATGTAAGCCTGAGGGAGTTGTTATTAGTTTGTGAAACTGTTGTGGTTATTTAATTAAATTGAACTATGAGAGAAGCATGATACTGATAAGCAGAAGACGGTAAAAGTATGAAGAATGTATGCCCTCTTGCATCTAAGCTAAATGGGGGGAACTTAGCTAAGTTAGTATCAAATACCTAGGTCATATTATATGTCCCACTTTTAGTTTAATTATAATATGCTTTCTAATATTAATATCGCCTTTTTTAACGGTTACATGTATACTATTAATAAATATATGAACCAATATATGCTTCGCCATGTGTAGTTTGGTCTGAAGTAAATAAGTGAATTGAATATAAGTGTGAATAACTAATAACACTTGAGATTCCATTTGTGCCTGAAATATTCACATTTCCATTTCACCATTAAATATTTGCCTGTTTAATTGACAATCAACACTGTGATTGTGTGTGCACGGACAAACCACTACGTCCATGACAATGTTGTGTATTCTATTCGCCAGGCTTCGTTCTGATAATGTTACACATATCTACCAGTACATGAGTATAAAGCATATTCATCAACTAAGACAGATATATAAAGCATGACAACCTGATTTATATAAGTTAATAATTATGTTTGTACACGACAGCTAAATAATACGCATTCTGTGGTGCTACATCAATTAAGTCACACTAAATCACCTAACTCGCCCTTAAATTACATTAGAGGTCCGTTATCAAAACTTCATGCATGTTAATTAGTACAACGAGTGTGTCCACGGAGCATTTAACTAATGTTTAAATTTAATCCAAATACAGTAAAACCACCACTGCTGTTATGCACTATGACAAATAAACAATACTTTTTTTTATAAAGCACTATAGTTTGATACACGACAAAATGACACAAGCGACAGACGCGCCCTGCTCCTAATAAACACTCACGAGCGCGCTGGGCATGGCTTAATAGCGCCTGTTTTTTTCATATGTGAAATGCAAAGGCGCTGCCGGCAGGAAAATATCAGCGCCATTCGTTCTCATTAATAAATTATTGTGGTCGTCGTTTAAATTCTCATTACAAAGTACAGCCGAACATTGTGACACATTATCATAGGGGGAGCTTAATTCGAGCCACCCCCATAGTGTTACTTTGTTAATACTGAAATTAGTATACCTGCCAACTTTTTTTTTATTCCGGGAGATTCGTCAGTGGTTCAGCACGTTTCTCGTATCGCGCTGTCACGGATGATGACATCGGAAGACGGGATGTGATGTTGGATATTTTTGACCTGGAACTTCAGCGGTTCAGGGTGTCTCAGCACATCTTCCGTAGTATCGCGCTGTCTCGGATGATGACATCAGAAGACGGGGGTGGGTTGTTGGAGATTTTAAGCGAAAGTCCGGAAGATCTGCCCATATTCCGGGAGACCGGGAGATACACCAAAACTCAAGGAGGTTCCCGGAAATCCCCGGGGAGTTCGCAGGTATATACTAAGCTCATTAACTGTCAGGAACATCCTGCAGGCGTCATCGGTTGAGGCAAAGGACTCCTGAAACTTTAAGATACTACTGGGCCGTGCCCAATGCTCATAGAGCAACTACCACCCATTGGCGCGATGCCCAGAGGGATTTGACGATTATTCTACAGATACAGATACAGATACACAGCTGTATTGTGGCGCAGCGGCTACGGCGCCAGATATCCTCAATCAGGTTAAAACCTTTGTAGATTAAAACGCTCCTCGGGTGCTCCTTGAATACTGCTGTCACCACAACTGTTTAATATATCCCGACGCTAGCTTCGTTAATATAGCTGACCTTCTGAGCGTTGAAAGGAATCCAAACAGGAAAATCGCGTAATCGCTACAACGGACATTTAACGGTGGCGAAGTTGTTTTTGTTGTTCTCATTCATCGTTTACGACACTGGCCCTGTTTGCTTGGCTGATGTCGCTGTTAGAAATGAACCGCGAACTGGCGTCTGCGTCTTTAAAAAGAGGGTTGCAATGTATACATAATTAGAAATGTAGGCGATCACCCACACTCAAACGAGCTGTCTTGTCTTACAAACATACACGCACGCACGCACGCATGCACGGACCCAAGCACGTGCTTGGTACCATTGGCATAGCGCTACTATCAAAACGACGCGGTACAAATTCCTCCCAGGAAATAGGCGTTGTTGCGCTTACATTTATCTGGGCGTTAAATAATATCCAGGTGACGTTTCTGCGCGTGCGCGTATCTAGGGGAATACAGCTACAATTGTCGCGATTTCATTTATTCGGGCGTTATGTATGCTTATATAATATATATATATATATATATGTATACATATTATGTATATATATATTTATATATATGTATATATATATATATACATAAATTATAAAATGTTTTCTTCCCACAGACATAGACAATTTCTGTCGTAAAACGGTTTCCTTTCCTCGCACACGGGACGTGACTTCCTGTTATACTTGTCACAAATCTGAAACAGCAAATTATAATTATGTACTCTAATTATAACGCTCGTATTACGATAACAAACGAAACATGTTTAACTACTGGATATTATTCATCACTGCGTGATCTACTGGTGCCAAATATTATGCCTTACATATGCACAGAAACATCACCCGGATAAAATTTAACGCCCGGATAAATGTAAGCGCGACACCGTATTTCGAAAGCGCTCGGCGATGATGGTGGCAACCTGGGAGACGACGTACGCACTGTGACGTCAACACGAGACGGCCGACGCACCATATTTAGCGAGTCGCCGCCGCATTTCTGGCGACGTCATAATGATGGCGAATTCGGTAATATAAGCAAAGCATGTACATCCCCATGCTATGATATAAGCTAACCGGACGGCGCCTTACATCTTTTACATCTTCTTACAGGTCCTTTTCTGGCTTCTATACTGCACTGCCTGTTATCAGCTCTAAGATTGATCGTCGGTTCGGCCTGTGCGCAGGCGTCAGACGAATTCCGTGATATCGCAGGGACAATAATTGGCCCGCTCTCACAAAAGCAGGCGAAAGTCGCACAGATCGGTTTCCCGCTAGTAGCCAAAACATGAATTTGGGGGTCACTTCGTCGATTTTGAGATGGAAGTGGAACTGTATTATTTAATATAATTTTCTATTTTGTAAAGTGTGCAGCTCAAAAACATAATGTTGTTTTATTCGACACCTAACACTCATTTTGGTAAAACAATGACCAGCTAGCTGAATGACAAAATTAGCACGATTTGAGTGCGCCGCCGCGAACGTTATTCTGCGTTCCAGTCGGCTCGTTTATATCGTAAACACGACACGAACTGGAAAGTTCACGGGCTCCTCGAGTTTACTACTTGTACCTTTATGCAACTGTGTCAAGTAGGGGTTACGAAGTCGTATTCTCGGTCTACATGAGGTGATTGGAACGCAGCTACTTGACCCAGCTGCATAACTTATTTACAAGTAAACTGGAGGTGCTCGTGAATTTACAAATTCGCCAAGTCGTGTTTACGATATATAAACGAGCCCATTGGAAGGCAGCATTATGCGCCGCGGAATCTCCGAGTTCATCTCAGGTTGTCAAACAATCATAGCTCATGAATTCATGCACGTTTTTAGCTTGATATGAATCTAATTATGGGTCGAGCTTCGCAGATAACACAACTGTTGAAAAAAGCTTCGAAATCTGGTTTTCGTGACAGATCAGCGGCGCGGGAAGTGATAGAAGATTACTTTTGTCTGCCAACTTCGGAACTTGACAGCGACGTCGAAATAAGAGACATGGGCACTGACAGCGACGATGAACTTGTGTTGAACCCGATATCAACAACAACAAATGCTGACCGTGCCACTCCCGTGGCTTCCGCTAGCACTGCGGAAGTTTATGGGGTTAGGACACTGTTAGACTTCCTGCTTAGTTACAGACGAAAAAAAGTGCAGTATCTTTTTGAGAAATGACTTTTTACAATATTCATTTGCTCTGACATAAGTGCATTTGAGTAGTCAGATATCTAGATGTGATTGTAGAAGCTGTTGACAGTAAAATGGTGTCTTTTTAGCTGATTTTATTAAGCGGAAGGGTATCTGGCAGCAATTTGGCTAGTTGACACTTTAGCCGGATTACTGCCTGCATCCATTTGTAAATATTGACGGGTGTCATACATACAGGCATTTTGTAAGAGCTAGATATATTAGATGTTGACTAAACTCGTCCAGCATGTCAATGAGATGATAATAACAGCAGGTGAGAAGTTTAAGAAACTTTGTAGGTCACGTTTTCTTATAATCACACAAAACATTAACATGGTCGCCAATGGGAAAACAGACAGTGTGCTGACCCCTTATGTTGGCGGTGATCACAGCGAGGTTGACCCGGTGTAGTAAGTTGAAAACACTACCCCTCGAAAACACTACCTTTGTGTTTTGAGCGTACCCTCAAAACATTACTGTTAAGCTCCAAACACTACGCTACCCCTACACCCGATTTTTTTAGTTCTATGTGTTTGGGGTCATCCATAGAGTACGTCTCGTTTGATGGGAAGTCAGGGTGACCGGACAAGCGATCAATAGCTTTATATGGGGTAGGATATCTTGGTAATAAGGGTTACATAACAATTAAAAACAAAGCAGATTGATGTTATTAATAAACCTCGTTGTTTAGTTCAATGAGTGCACGAGTGCGAGGACGTTAGCGTCATTTTATTTTTTATTTCTTTATCGCCGGCGGCGGGAACGTGGGGGGGACTCCGGGTGATGTGCATTTTTGAAATATTGTGGTGGTGAGAGAAGTTAATGGCTGCCGAGATGGACTTGAGGCTTATATATCCTAACAAATCCTGCGAATTGATTCTACAGAAATTGTGGAAATATTGGCAGCATAGTAGGATATGTGCGAGCGCCCAGTCAGAAGCTTATGATTGTGTGCGTGTGCGTGCGAGCGCGTGTATTTGCGTGAATGATTGCGTATCACCATTTTATAAACAATATATATATATATATATATGAATATATATACTCTAAACCAAAGTAATGCTCATTCCAAAACCATAACTAACTATAATAATAATCTTAACCATAATTAATAATAACATTTCACACTAAGTATTTATTATTGTAATCAAATTGGTTCCAGAAATTACCGTAACCCCAAACCATAACTGACTCCAACCTTATCTAATAATAACAATAACCCTAACCCCATTGGATAATTACATCTAACATTAACTATTTATTCCCCGCGTATGATTGGTTCAACAATTACACTAAACCCAATCACATCTAACTCCAACCATAACTCATAATAATTGTAACCTTAATTAATAAGAATATATGATATATATATATATATATAAATATATATATTGTCACAAAGTGGTTTGTATAGAATTTAATCAGGCTTTAGAACAGTGGTTTTGATGGTGCTGCCATCTCTGGTATGTATTGTCACGGAGGTATACGCTGGTGCCCTCTGGCGATTAAGGCGGGTAACGTTTTAACTGCCGACAAGTCGGATTTAATTCATTTCATTTGTAGCGTACACCACTAATTCTACGGTTAGGCATATCAAATTTGGTACCTGTAGAAATTATTTAACATGACTGGTAATATGGTGACCTGTCAAACTACTTGTGTTGTGGTTATAAGAAGATTATATTATGAACTTATAAAAGTTGTTTACTGAAATGTAGGTGTGAAAAACACTAGGGTCACACCTAGCTAATGAATAGAGTGCGTGTTTTATTAAAATTATGGATTAATTCATGAGAGTTGAAATGTACTATGAATATTGTGGTATCCGGCTCGATACAGGGAATCCAGTGATATTAATTATGTAAGTAATTCACGTAAGTTTAAGATTGTATGAGCACTTATGTAGCCAGACGTTTAGCTCGCAATATATATTTTGAACTCAGCGAGTTGAATGGATTGCTTCGATGTGTGAAAGGTTTCGGGAGCTGGTTTTTGAAGCGACTTTAATTTGTATTAAGTGTTTTAATTGGTCAGACTAACTTCCGGCCATCAAGCTATATAAGGGAAGGACGGCCATTCGAGGCCAGACGAACATTTGAGCAGAAGAAAGTGTTGCACTCTCGTCTCCAGGAATTGGGCTGAAACGTGTGTTCGCCCAACGCCTGTAGTAAATACTTCTACGATTCCAACAGTACTGATTAGTTGTGAGACGCTGCACTTCTCACGCGTTGAAGAAGACTGAGCGATAACCGACTGCTGTTCCGTTTTGACGTGATCTTCGAATGCGAGGCCACCACCGTTTCGTCTGCTAGCTGTCATAACACAGACTTCGTGACAGACCTTCTCGACATCGCCGACGTCATGACATCGTTACCGTGTTGTCGCCTGGTGATTCGCGTGGGATCGACATTCGTTCGCCGAACGCCGAACGACTTTCGACTTCGTCCGGACATCTCGCCGAACGCGACGGATGCGAACGTTGACATTCGCACATCACGAGACATTCATTGGTTACAGTTCATAGACTTTACAACGGTGTATACCCGTCTTCATGTAAGTGACCAGCTGTTTATATTGTCTCCCATGTAAATTCGTATTTGGATGCATACTCGTCGAGTACATTGTATGGTGTTATAAATATAATGTCATAGCAGAGTAACGGTTGGCCAACTATCATAGAACCGCCTATATTTGTTGTTGATATATTAAATGGGAATGCCAGTTGGCTTCTCGTACATACATATCTGTTGTCACGTTATGTCTCTCGTTCACTCCGAATCCTAGTGCACCTGAACCTATAACGGGTACCGCCAATTTAGTAATACTTACACTCGATTTTGTGACATATATATATATATATATATATATATATACATATATATATATATAAATAGTTAGTGTAATAATCAGACGAGGTGAATAAAATAAGTATTCATTAGGGCTAACGTTATTATTATAGTTATATATATATATATATAATCTAACCTTCATAACTAACTA